>WEIV01006034.1:463193-507305 GCA_013390005.1 Calyptomena viridis | reverse complement strand
TCCAATAAAAATTAAACACCCCAAAGAAGCAGGATGTATGTTTATAGGTACCTTAAGAACACAGAAGGATGATTCTGCTTTTATTATNAAGGAAGGCATTTTTCCTGTCCCGGAAATCAGTATAACCAAAACCAATGCTGAGCTAATGAGAAATGTTTCTTCCATGTGTTCTGTTTGGCAGACACTGCAAGTCATATCAAGGAAACACGTGATGTTTATAAATACAATATGGCTCATGTTGTCATAACCTCTCAATGACAAAAAGAGCATTAGAAAAGCAGACAGCAAAACAGCAGGANGGCACTGAATTTCAACATTCTTGTAAGCCTTAAGTTCTTGGTGTTTGAGGGTTTTTAGCACTTGTAGGGTTTTTTTTTAAGTTCGTCAATTGCATTTAACTCTAGAGAGTAAAAATGTCAGCAACCTGCTAACCAGGCACTTTCAAGGGAAAAATCAAAAGTTGGTGTGCAATTTCATTAATAAAGGCTATTCAGCACACATTTACCCAATTTATCAAATGTTTGTCTCATTTTACTACACAACTTTTTTTTAGCTCCTCTCCTCTCCTCTCACCCTGGCAACCCAAACCCTAATTTCTGCCAGGAATACCATAATCTTTTTGCCACTCTAACTTCCAGAAAATGTGGAGTTTACAGGTACCCCGCACTGCCCCAACTCAGCTCTGACTCAACTTGCCCTAATTGTTCTTTCTTGAAGATACAGCCTCTGAAAAAAAATACAAAACCCCTCAAAGCATACCTCGACACCTCAATACAACAGCAGCCACAACAAGCATTCTTCGGATATTCTGGCCTCACCTACCCAGCAGAAGCACTATACAAGTCAGGGAATTAACCATGGTGAGTCTAGGACATTTTAAAATAACGTGTAACCCACAGACTTTAGAGCAGGTGGATGGGTAGAGAAAGACTGCCAAGCAAAATAGCTACCAGTTTTTTATGAAGTAAAAATTCCCTCCTGATTCTCAAAATTGGCTGGCAGGTGAAGCCCAAAACAAACCACTGCATAAACCATCATTATTTGCATAAACCATCATTATTAGTATCCAACTGTGCCACCGGAAACACAGAGTAGTTTCTGTAACAGAAGGGGGAGATTATATTCTAGGATTCTACCCCCTTTAGCCGCTCTATAAAATGAGGGTGTAGGAAATGAGAACAGATTATATGCTGTGCACATTTGGTGGAGGAATCACTTCAGTGCAACAGTCCAGGATGAAAGGACCTGTGATACTTGCAAAGAAATTAAATTCCCTCAGCAACATGTAAAAACTCGCTCTCGGTTCTTTACTGTCATCTCCTGACACTCAATCTATACACCACCACTGAATGGAGGAGAGACAACCTGGGCCCTACACTTAGTAAGTCTGAGAAAACCTTTTCCCATTCCAATCTGTGCAAATCACAAATGTCCATTCCAAGGACACAGACCAGCAGGGCTGTGTACATGCATTTACACTGGAATTCAGAACAATGCCAGAGGAAATAAAAAGACCATTTAAACATTTGTTCATGAGACAGTATTTTGTCAGATAAATGATACAAGATCAAGTGAAGGAATAAATGAATGAAACGCAGCAATGTGAAGATACATGTTTCCAAAAAAAACCCCAGCTGTTGTGGATTTTCAGTATACATTTTGGGAAAGGAAAAATAAAGAAAGGAAGAGCACAAGCAAAAATACTCAGAGAGATGGCACTATGTGGCTACTTCTTGCTTGTGCAGCATTCAACATAGCAGACCTCTCAAAAAACCCATGCTCTTTGAGACGTAAATGGCCATGACACAGTATCAGCAAGCGAGGCACTCAGAAGGATTTCAAGAGAAACTTGTCTTTAGAACTTGCCTGGCCCCTCAGCAAATTCCCTTTTCTCAAAGTCAACACACTCAGAAAAAGGCATGAAACAAGACCAGGAAAATTAGAATTAAGGGACATGAATGCTGGATGGTTTGACAGAAGATCTGAAACTTACAGATCCCATATTCTTATTGTGCATTCTGAATCTTCTGGTCCATATGGATAACACTTACTACTTCAAGTGTTACTGCCAATTCTTATACAGGTCTCACATCTGTTTGGTAGTTAAAACAGGTGTTCAAGCTGGCAGCTAACATTATTTTCTGAGATTATTTTGAGTCTGTTATATGGAAATGATTATAAATCACATGAATAGAAGCCTGAACATCATCAAACCAAGAGATAAACATTCCAAAGGGACAAGGAGGCAAACAGTAGAAAAATTTGTAAAGGCAAAACTTTCCAAAACCTCAAAAAAAATAAAGCTTTAACTTACATATGGCTGGAGATACAACCACAGTATCACCACAGAAAAATGTACTTACAATGGCTAATTCATTATATTCTAAATACTGTTTTTCAACTGGCCTGACAGTAAGCTGCTTTTCTGTAGGTATTTTGAAACAGTTAAATATGATGCAAAGCACACACACCCTCCTTCCCACTGTAGTGAATTTAGCACTCCCATAGCATGTGAAATTGACAAACAGCAATTTGCCCAACGCAAAGATATGCAAACACAAATGGGAGGAGGAGAAGCAAAAGTTTTTCTACAATCTTATAGGTACTGCTCAGTAACAGCACATAAAATGTACATGTTTCTCACTTAGTCCCCCCCACGTTTCCATTCCCTTTAATCTGGTTTGCTAAGGAAAGAGGGATAGAAAATCCATCTGTTTATTGGTGGTTGGTTCCACTGAACTAGTAACATGTGATTCTCCAAGTGAATTTCAACCAGATTTAACCGAAGGGTAGAAACTACAAATTTTGCCAAATTAGAGATTTCAGAGAGGATCCTACAGTACTTCTGTCAGAGAGGAAAAGTTGCAATGTGTGCTCCAGCTTTTTAGACTCCAGAGGATTAACCCTGGAGAGTCTTACTGCAGAGTGTTATTATTTGTGGAAAAGCCTCACTTAGGACCCGAGTGTTGCTGCATAAGAACCCAACCAAAAGACACACATCCTCAGACAAACAGGTTTCATTATTTCTGGAGCTCAAGAAATTGCTTGTTTTCATGCTCATAACTTTGAAGCGCAGAAGTTCACATAGTTCAAAGGGAAGATTTTTTTACATGTTTCTTCACAAAGCCCCTATGAACATCTTGGATCTGACTTCACCTCTCAGACCAGAAAGACAAGAAATGGTCATCACTGTGTCACCAATATTTTTTAGTTATGGCCAAAAGGAGCTAACTCAGCCATAAACAGGAGATGACAATTGTGCGTATCTGTTGTACAACACAGTATTTTAAAATAAGCAATTCAAATCATTACAGGTTTTGCACAGAAGCAGCATCTATATTCAAAACACCTCTGTTAGGCAGCAAATGCCTGGAAGAGAGCCAAAGAAGTAATTTTTACTTTTGAATATATGTCGCTAACTACAGTAGTTAACCATATCTGAAAACAGGTCTAGAACACACAAATAAAGCCACAGTAGACACCTTCAGCGTCCACTGTATGTGGACCAAGAACAGTATAATGTAACTTTATAAAGCCACAGTGACATTGTTACACGAATTAATGTCATAATGCACGTCATGCCTTTGAAAACGAATTAGATGTATCAGATACATCCAGTTACTGCCACGTGAATGAATATATCTAGAACTGAAGAATTTCAGGACCTTACAGCAGTCACTAAAAACTGTCACATCATGTGCTTTGAAGCACATCTATTTGCTTTCTTAGTTTGTGTGTGCAGCAGTGTGCATAATCAAGTAATTAGATTTCTGACCTATCCGAAGGACCATTTTATAATTGAACTGCATAAATGAAAGGTGGTTGAGAATAGCGCCTGTAAATAAACTATCACAATCTTTCTAAAATAATGAGGCCTTAAACTGTTAAAACAGAGCAACTACTTACACAGAAAATTAGTAATAAAGCTGTTACATATGCTCAGAATTAATAACAAAACCAAGAAGCAAATGTACAATTAAGCAAGTCACTTCACAGGGAATTTTCTGCACAGTTGAATCCGTTTTGGAACACACATAAAAGACACAAAGCAGGTAGGACAGTAGGGGCATTCTCTTCTGGCCCCACTGAGCTCATTTGATTGTACAGTTTCCTGAGGAGTGACCCAGGATGGGTGAGGAGGAGATGAGGTTGTGCAATCTCACCACCACCACCCTCTAACACCAGCTGTAGGTAACACGGTGGAAGAGGTGCCACACAGCTGCACCTCCTGCCTTCTTGGCCTCAAGGTGGGAGATAACAGTCCAGTGAAAGACAGTGAGAGAGAGGAATCAAATGTTTCAAATGCATTCTCCATAGTTTCCTAATACAAAATGTTAACTTGAAAAGGCAAATATCCTCATTCAGTACAGGTAGAAAATTTTAGAAAAAGGCAAAACCATTTACACCACAATAGGTATATATTAGAATTTTCTGTTCAAAATTGTCATTTACAAAGTGTTTCAACAGACTTCAAGCTAGGTAAATTCGCTCAGCCACTGTAAACCAATCCCTGCTGAAATCTTGCTGGAGTGTACTAACATCATGCCGTACTTCACTGTAAAGGGTTTGGAAACACAAAATAGGAAGCTGCAAAAACTCTGAGCACTGTCTGTGTCACAAAATGCATAATTAAAGGCTACGTTTTGCTTCACATGCTTTAATGCATCTAAACAAGATCAAACAATCAGCTAGTGCCCAGGGCAAATAATTGGAAAAAGCAAAGCAGTTAAGAAACCTTACAGCAAACATTATCAGCTCCCTCCTCTGTATAGGTGTCGTACACATCCTCTCGATGTTATGAATTCTTGTGTACGTATTACATTTAAGAATTTAAACATTTAGCATAAAAGCTGGAGAAAAAAGGAGTATAAATGCAGCACTAGTACTTACCCTTATATCTCCATTTACAGCTCTGGAAGTGTGATTAAATGCATGTGCAGGATCTTTGTTGTAAACTTTAAGGAAAGATCGCCTCTGAATATTCCTGGAATTAAAAGAATCAGCAACGACAACAGATTAAAGCAGTTTTATTTACTTTGTTGCCCAAAAGTTTCAGGTAACAGACCAACATAGTAGGTCTGCAGCAGATCTACAAGAAAAACGCAGATGCCATAACTTAGACACACACAAACAAACAAAAGCCTACTTTGATTCTCTTTCCCATGGGAAGTATCTTTCTTTCACTACAACTCCACACCCACAAAAATTAGATAGTGTTAAGTTTCTTTCAAGATCCTGCCATAGAGTAAAAACACTTTGAAGACAATAGAGCTTCAACATTTACAAAGCACTCAAAAGGATTTAGTTAATATTTACATGTTGTATTTGCACTCAGCCCACACAAATTTTTTGCTATTCTAAGAAGCAAGAATATCAAAAGAAAAGCAGTCTAACTGGGATTATTCTTGAGGAAATTTTAATTATCAGCTTGTTCACAAAGCTGGAAAAAAATTCACAAAAGCTAAAAATTCAGTAGCAGATAATTCTTCCTCTAAACTTTATCTACAGTAAAGACTTTTTTTAAAGGAAAAATAGGTATTACAGAAACAAATAAATGAGCAAAAAAATTGATGAAAGTTACCATAGAAATGGTTTAGATGGAAAGCCCTACGAGAATATTTTTGTTTAATTAGGACTTTACACTTTGTCATTGACTAGTTGATTTTTCAACTACTACATTTAGTAAAGAGTTAGTTTTCTACATTGTTTCGAAACCTACCTTCCAATAATTTTATGGCTTTGACACTTGCCCTGAGATCTCTTGATTTCTGGTTCACATTTAATCAGTAGCAAAGCCTCAAATCTATGCTCACTTACATCCGTTCAAAGCTGCGATTTCTTTCAGTTCCCAGTAGTGATCTCTAGAGAATTTACTTACACATGTGACTGAATTCCTTTCCTTCAGGTGCAGCTACAAGCCCAGTGAACTGATCTTAATCACTGGGATTATCATTTAAAAATGAAGGAAAGGAGTCTTGGGCAGGTCCAATTTCTTTCTTACAATGTCATATTACAATCAGTGATTGCTTTGAATATGTAGCTAGTCAGAACTTGTGCTGATGTTGTAGATGTCAAGTAGTTATTAAAGAAACCCCACAGCTTAAGAGACAGATCAGTGCCTTCTGTTTAAGAACTGGAGGGCTGATGAGAAGTTTAGTATTTATGAGTGTTTACTTGTAGACTGCATAGGAAAATAGCTACCTTGCAGCAAGTTCAAGTTCTTCAATTATTTACGGTAACATAAACTGTTTTCCATCTTGCAAATGTGACCCTTTCGCTTTGAGACCCACACTGGGAGTCTCAGTTACCACTTTCTGCCTTGGACTTGGAACTATGTTCTTTATGATACAAAGCAAGCTCTCTCATCTTAGGTTCAAGAAATGGTATACTATTCATTTAAATACATTTTATCTGTCTTTTCTGTCTGATGGCTATGAAATGGTACCTCAACTAAACGGAGTTTGTTTTAAAAGCATTTTTCATAAATACTTCTTGTAGAAACATTTTAAAGTAAAACATTGCTGCAAGGCAAAGCACCAAAACACCAGGCATTTGATCTCTGATGTGAATTGTATTTCACCTCATGTTGCTATTCTAAGATAAACATTACTGATAACAGGTATATATTACTGAACTTTTATTATTACTATAATTTGCATTACTGTAGCTTCCAGATGCCCTTGGCATGTTCAAAGGCCTCACTGCTCTCTTTGTGCTGTAAAAACACCCCAGCAATACAACCTCTTCACCAGCTTACAAGGTGAATAGAAGTCACAAAAAACAACAGGGTAACTGCAGGAAGGTAAGGAAACAAAAAGAATTTAGAAGACCATAGTCTCTCCAGCCAGAGGAGCAATAAACAAATCCTGGAACCACGGGCGTGCTCTGAGTAGCCAGTGCAACAGAGAGAGTGGAAAGGAGACCAGTGCAGTGGCTTTGCAGGTGTCTGTGGGGACACCTCCCGAGCACATTAGAGGGCTGACAGAGAGAGAGCGAAGGCACTTGTTTGAAAATTAAAGACTTGTAGAATTCAAGCTGGCATTATTCACCAAGTGGAAGCAGATGGCACTTGTTACTGAACAAGAAATGAAAAGTGGTGTTGAAGAGGGCTTGGAGAAACCTTCATAATGAAGACAAGTAGTTCATATTTAATGAGATGGAGAAGATACAGCCAGAGGACAACTGAAAAAATGCATGTGAAACAGCGTGCTTGTCAGACTGGGAGAATGATCTTTGTTGCTTCATTTGAATGGGTAAGAGTGAACAAGATTACCTATTACCTGTGTCAGCTGCTGAGAAAAGATGATTACAGCAACTGCTATTAAAAAATGGATGAATTAGTTGAGTGTTTTTACACTATGTGATGGGAAAGGAGAGGCTGTATCACAGGGATATTCTGCAGAAAAAAATCTAAAATTTACACTGGATGCAGAGCTCTGAATCACTTTAATAAAAAGATTGGACTTAAGTAGAAAGATAATGCTTTGTTCTCAGTGATTAAAAAAAAAGGAAAAGAAAGAAAAGGGGAAAGAGTATGACAGCCCAATGCAAGGCACAGAAGGACATGAAACAGCCTCTGAGGGAGGTGGAGAGCTTGAAGAGTTGACTCAAACTCCTGTATTTGGCACAAGGAAGAAAGAAGCAGGAAGACGTGTTAAGCAAAGGAGAGAAAAATGATGCTTCATTTGGTTTGTTCTTTGAGGGGAAACATCAGCAAGACTTTGTGAAGAATAAGGAACAGAATGGAGAAACTGTTGTGGAAATTATTCAAAGGTAGTGAAAACACAATGCTTGCTTTGGACTCCATTAAGCTGGAATTGCTGAGGTTTCCAAAGAGAGAAGGGTGGCAGAACTGAAGGAGAGAATTTTGTTATGGAGGAAGTCAGCTGGGTTGTGGGATTTCCTCTAGAAATGCTCTACAATGCAGGCATAGGAACAGAGGAAGCAGATGTTGGGATTGAGCCAGACCTGAGGTTGGCAGAGTGACGCCTGCAATGGCAGCAAGAGAAAAAAAGGTGGAGTAACATTAAGATAATCAAAGACCACATTCTCGGGGGCAGGGAGGAGATGAAGTCATAAACAGTCTGAAACTCAACAGAAGATGGAGGGATAAAGTGAGAGAGAACAAGCTGATGGGCCAGATTATAGTTGGCAATAATGCACTTGGCAACAGGGATGTAGTAACCCCTATTCTGATCCAAACAGTTGATCTGATATTGTGAATAGACTGTTTGATGTATAAGAAACTTGGATATATGATGAATGATGATGAATGAATCAGATGGGTCTTCACATAGGAATTGCAGTGGCCAAACGGGTGTGAGAGTCTATAAAGTAAGTAAGATTAAAAGAAACTGAAATCCAAGAGGCTGGCTGATGACAAGACACTGGATAGACAGCCTGAGGAGAGCAAGACAGAGGTGAGAAAATGGAGTGTGGTGCTGTTCAGAGACTAAGAACAGGAATGGGAGAATTAGATGTGGCAAGGCTAGAAAAGTTCCAGCTTGCTCTTTTAACTACAACATGATATGGAGAAACACCTGAGCTCCAGAAGAAACAAGGCAGCTGTGGACAGTACACTTCTCTTACTTCCACATCATTTTCCTGCACTAGTGGCAGACTAGCAGAAAGCAAACATCTTTTCTACTTTCTCCTTCCTCTTACACATTTTTATCACAGTTTACAGAGGGTAACATGTCTGAAGTGTGCCTGAGAGCTTTATTGATGCATGATTTGGAATTTCCTAGGGATCCTGAGACCCTGGTCCTTCTGTTGAAGGAACATGGTTAATTAAGCAACTGCATTCCTACAAAATAAAGGACAGAAAGGTGAACCATTTATTGACCAAGCTCTGAATCAGCGATGGGAAGTGACTGCATTAGTTGCTGCATCTTGACATAAAATGAGAAGGTGGTGGGGCTGTTACAGCAGTGATCACCAGTGCCATAGAATTTTGGCTGTGTTAGATGAAGAACAATTGGCACTGTTGTGAAGGTATCAGTGACATTCATGTTTGTTACTTCAGGTTCATGAGATCAGGTTTTGTGCAACCAGCAAAGAAAAAAATCAGTTTTTCTGTAATTGTTTATCCTGTATTCTGTATTTCAAATAATTGTGTTTCCATTAAAATTCAATAAACATATTAAGTATGTGAATTTTCATGTATTATATGAATATTTCAACAAGGTATGCCATTTATCAGTTGCTTGTGGAATTGGATACTGCACCTACAGCTGAATGCATTGTCAGACCAGACCTCCCATATTACTCAGACACCACCGAACATGCCTTTCTGTGTCAGGTCCCTCACTGTCAGATACTTATCAACCCCACTCCATTTTATTTTGTAAGTACTACTACAAAACAAAAACCACAAAAAAAACCCAACCAATGAAACCAGCAGCTATAATTCCATGTTTACTTACCTCACATCACACAGCTCATAGTATATGTTTCTGCTCTCGTCCTTGATGTAAATGGCGACACTCGGCGACTCCAACATTTTCATTGTCAGCTGCTGGGGGAAGGCACTTACAAAAAGGGCACGAATTGTGTCTGTGCTTGTGATTTCATTCGGCATCCTCAACTGCTTTGTTTCATCTCCATACTGAAGATATAATACACCTACAAGCAAATGGAATAGCAAGTTACATATTCTTAAGTGCACAGTAATGACCTGCTATCAAAGTCTATGTGGAACACATACCAAGCCCAAAATGAAAAGAGAAAAATCAACTCACATTCCTTAAGAAATAAAGCATATATGACACTTTCCTTTTCAACAGACTTTTGCAATAGAGCACACAACAATGATATGGTTGTCTTGATAAGTATGCTAGCTCCAGTACTCAGAAGAGTCTACTGTTCTTCAGTTAGATAAATAAGAAGTTTACCTTATGAAGGCTAATGGAAAATACCAAACACATCAAGTCTGCTCTTCACTGAAAGTTATTGCTAAATCACAAGGTACATTTTTAAAAAGTAGTTGAGGAAGAAATTTACCCTTTTATAGCATCCAGTTTTCCTTATACATAAATTTTGCATTGTAACTTCACACTTATCAATAAAATCCACAAATCCCTCAGATTTTCATTTTAGCACTAGGATTTTTATATTCACAGTTCAATTTTCTGGCATCATATAGTATAAAGCCCCAGGTGAAACTCATAGCAGGAGTAAAATTGAAGTCTCACACAAAAATAAGAGCAATTTTGTATCCTTTCAGTTTCACAGCACTGTTAGTAGTCATGCTTGGCACCCAGGGAGAAATGTGTAATCTTAGGTGCTGAATTGCAAAATATGGACATTCTTATTCACTCAAGACAGGGAGAACACCATTCTGATATAGCTATTTTCAGGGAATGAGAGGCTGTGAGATACCCAATAACAGAAAGGTAATACAGACCAGGGACTTAGTGAGGGGATCAAAAAGTACCTCTTCCACAATGCCTGTGTTGGCCCTGCCAGGGCTGTGCTGACTCCTGTATAACCAGCAGATGCCTGTACTCCACTGGCCACTGCTGCATGACCGTGACTCATAAGCATTGCTACAGCTCAGTCCCACACCATTACAAGCTCCAAAGGACTGAAGCACTGAGAAAGAGCCATTTCCATCAACAGAAGAAATCAAACTGGACTTGATGGTTTTGATTAGTTCTAACCATGTTGGGCCTGGCTCCTGAAGAAAACCGAAAGGTCTTCTCATGAGCATCTCCAGCATGGGAAGGCTTATTAGGACCTGCACAGCAGGAAACAAGCTGCCACAGGACTGCAACGAAACTAAGAAATTTCCTAGGATGTACAGCACTAGAGAGTAGATTCAGAAGCAAGTATTCAGCCAAACTAATTTGGACACAGAGGAAACAGGAACTGGTAAGCTGAGCATACATATCCAATCCATACTCAGGGCATGGATGTTCTGCCTGAGCACATACCACTAAAAGCCTACTGTGCTCTTTCTGAGCCATCTCAGGTGTCTCTGTACAACACCGCACTATGGCAGGAGGAAACACCTTTTTTTCTCTTTGTTGACTGTAAGAGATGGAACAGGTATAGTTTCTGCAGTGGTGTAAAAAGATGGCAGATCACAGAATCACAGAATGGCTGAACTTGAAAGATACTTCTGGAGGTCACCTGGTCCACCTCCCCACCCCACTCAAACAGGGACACCTACGGCCACTTCCACAGGACAGTGTCCAGACAGCTTCTCCATACGTTCTAACAGGGAGACTCCACAGCCTTCCTGGGAAACTTGTGCCGGTGCTTGGTCACTCTCACAGTGAGGAAGTCTTTCCTGATGTTAGTAGGGAACCTCACACATTTCAGGTGGTTACTTGCCTCTGATCTTCTCACTGGGCATGAATGAAAAGAGCCTGGCTCTGTCTTCTTTGTCCCCTCCCTTCAGATACTTTTGTACATTGATGATATCACTCCCCTTGAGCCTTCTCCAGGCTGAACAGCTCCAGCTCTCTCAATCTTTTGTCAGAGCAAAGGTGCTCTAAGGCACTCCTTGTGGCCCTCCATTGCATTCTCTCCAGTCCTGAGAAGATTTTGTGCTACCATGCCTTTGGATCTACCACTAATCAACACAGGGGAGCTAAAACTAGGCATAGTATTTTACACAAAATTAATTCACCACAACAACTGCAGTGTAGATGGACTCTAATGTTGTTCTACCATGGTCAATACAAACAAGAGGGCTGGGAACATAAGGATCTCAGTGCAGTTACTGTAAGACACCATCAAATCTCAGCAAACTACAAAACTTAGATGGTAATTCAGTGATTCTCACTTGAAAGTCATCAGCAATGGGATGGGTAGTTTATGGTGCTGAGATACAAAGACTGAGCAAAGGCAATGGGAAAAGCTGAGCTCCTAGAATACAAAGGCATCTAATGAAGAGAAGCCACTTCAAGCTGAGTCCTCTCTCCTGTTAGTCTTTAGTATTTCTGTCTCTGTGTTTTCCGTAATTGCTATAGAGCAATGAAAACACAATCAGTGGGTAGATAATTGTGCTTACACATAGGGAAGGAAGATGTTAATTTTCCTGAAAATTAAACAGACTACTCAACATTAGCTAACCATTATTTAATATTAGGCTGATTTTACAAAATGAAGCTCTTAATTTCATTCTTCTATTATTATCAAGAGCTCACACATCTTCTTTCATGAAGACTGCAATCACACCCTTTATGAATCCTACTGCAAACTTGATTTTCCTTTGGCTGGAAAAACTGTTTCAGTCTGAAACTTGACTAGTTTTCCTTCAAAGATTGAGAGGAATTTTGCTACTAATTCTATTTCTAATGCCAATATTTAATGAGTTATTAAACTATTTTTCCCTTTTTATTATTATTATTTGAGACATCATTTATCTCTTCACATTCTTCTAGGTAAAACTGTCTTTTAGTGCTCATTCAAATACTCTACACAGCTAAACACTCTTTAGAATTCAGAAACTTACTATACTTTTAAAAATATTTAAGCAAGTTAATGATTGCACTTATGTCACTCTTCCAAGATGTTCAAAAACATATCCATTTCTGATGACAGGTTTCGGTTCTTAGGAAGAACGTAAGGAACCTTCTGGGTTTTGGCATTTTAAGCTTTCTTGGATTAGTGGTATAAAAATTATTTTTTGGCCAAAAGGACACACTTTGCATATCAGCTTTGCAGTTGTGTATGACTCTCTTTTCTGCCCAGTTTCAAAGTTAGTGCAGAATGCAGAAAATGCTGGTTTTGCATTTCAGACCACTAAAAACATGCTGAATATTGAGCTACTGAAACCACTAACACAAAATAACAGTAGAGTTGAAAAATCTGCCTTATACATAAGTCTAATTCATTTCATAACAGTCTTGACTCTGCCTGTGCTCCAATGCTCCTATGAAATATTGATCCAAAACAAAATTGCAGTTGTCCTTGAGTCTGGTATTTTCAAAGCAAATATGTATGTTATGCCTTAAAATAGACAGTTTAAACGTACAACTTGGAGAAATGTTTCAGGCCCAATCTCACTGTAGGGGGAAAAGACATTTTCAAAGGTATAATAAATTCTTTTTTTCTTTAAAAAAACAACCTACTGTCTTTCCTCTTGAGTTGTCTGATCCATATCATATATAGCAATGCTTTAGGGCATTTCCTATTTGACTGAGCTAACTGCTCACTTCTAAAAATCCCTTTTGAGCATGACAAAACAAAGAGACTCAAGATCCATTAGTTTAAGTCACTGACATTATGTTTCTCCCACACATTGTGTGGCTGAAATTCTGACCACCAGCAATACCCACAGGCCCCACTTCATGGAAGCCGCTGGAGCTCTGAGGTGTGTTTTACATTCAGCTAAAATATTGCTCCCATGCAAATTAAAGCAAGAAGAAATAGAATATAACTCAGGCACAGTTTTTGTTAGGGTACAACACATATGCCAGCAAAGCTGCTGGAAAAACAGTTAAACACAAGAGATGTTCATGTCTCCACGTACCTTTGAGTCCCTCTTGCACTTACACTTCTGTTACAATGGATTTACCTGAAATATGAAGACTCTGCCCAGTTTTATAAAACACAAACCAAAAAGGACTACAAAATGCCCTGCTACTCTAGGACAACACATATGAAGATGGGTATGAATGAGGAAATGACACCATGCAACTGTTACGAAAGTGCATGTCAGACAATGTTGTGGCTCCCACTTCCAGGAGCTCCAAGGTACTGCTGCCCTGGGCTCACATACAGCTACAAGGCAAACTGCAATGTTAAGCCTCCCCTTTGTTATGCCGGTATAACTCAGTCTCAGAAATACCTCTGGAATTTGTGATCGTTCTTCACCCTAGGGGCAACAGACCACAGACTTAAACGCAGGCCACAGCAGAAAACATTTACATGTAGGCCTTAGTAACATAAAACTTTTTTACAAATTGCTCCACAACATTCCTGTCAACAAAGAGGTATGTTTTATAGAAGGGGAAATTAAACACTTGAGAGGCAAAAGGACGTGTTCAACAAAAGGTTTACAAGCCCAGATCGAACCCAGATCTGATGATGATCCTGTGAACACACCACATGATTGCCCTTTCCTTCCCTGCATACAGAGCTCTTTCAAAACACACTACTTTCTGCTGCCCCCTTATCAAGGGTCAGTGACAGGACTTGCAAAATATTTCATCATTTATCTCATGGATGATCTACATGAAACGCAACACAGTGCAACAGAAGACACACTGTTAACCAGATTTGGACAGGGCTGAGCCCATGAGCACTGGGTTGAGCGGTGCCCAGTGCAGCCATCCTGCACCTTTAGCCCAGCCAGCACAGCTCTGAGCACTGCCTATGCCAGGGCTGCAGCTTGGGCAGAGGCACCAGGTTCACAGAAGGTGTTTAGCTTGGATACTGCTGCTGGGCTGCAAAACCCACTTGGGAGCTGAGGACACAGCATAATGGCAAACCTGACCCAAACTCACACGGTCTGGGCTGCCTTTAGAGAAAGGAGCTGCATTACCAAAATGGGCTGGCACAGTACCCATACCAATAAGACCGTAACTCCTTAGCTACAACTGGTAAAGGTTTGCTTCTTATATGCAGGTGGCAGGATACCTCTCACATCTCTCAGCACCTCTATCACATACACAGTGCTGACCTAACCCTGACTAAACACCATGTTGTCATGGTTATATTGCTAACAATGATCTTGGTGCAGGGCACCTTAAGTGTTTAAAAGAGCTTTAATCATAACTCGCTTTTGTTTAAAGAGTAAGAATTATCCTTACAAATTCGTTATTTAAGAGAGGAAAAACATGAAGCACACAATAGGAAAGAGCTCTGGAATTTCTTTAAGTCCAAGGTGCAAAGCAAGGTATAACTAAAACAGGGGTAAAATGTCATTAGATTAGCTTCACTCTTTTTGAGATGATGGGCAAGCTTTGCCTTTTCATGCTGGTTGAGCTTGATCTTTCACCCTAAGTCCACTGAGTCACTATCTGTCTGAACACTCTCTCATGCTGAAGTCAGCAGCAATGCTTACAAGCACCCTCGTTTCTTCCTTATATTCATGTCAAATCATTAGATGAGACTGTATCAGTTTTAAAAACTAAGGATAACATTTAAAGTACCAATGACAGCTATTTCTGTTGGGACACTTCAGGACAATCCAGAGTGAATCACAGTAAAAACTGCCAGGCCTTTCTACAAAAGTCCAGTTTTACAATTTATTTTCTTTTCACTAAAATTCCAAGATGCTTCCATTTTTTCTTTGATTTTTATTTGACAAAACTCTTGTATATAAGACAATTATATAATTGTCTATGTAAAGGTGGCATAGGCCTATATTGTTCTCTGCTCCACATCCTCTCTTCCTCCCAAGCTATCAGATACACAGAGCAAACACGTATTACCAAATTCTACAAAAATTATGCAGCCACAAGTTTATTATAGTAACAACTCTTGCAATGTGAAAGAAATTCCTCAATATGCAGCTTTTACTTTCCATACCTTCAAGACTTGACTCTCCTATTTCATCACACACAGTTTCAACTAGTCTGAGGTCATTGCCATGGTCCTTGTGGTATTTCTAGTCTGAAGTTTTGTACTAGCTTCCATTAGTATTCCCTCCTGATAATCTGTCCTCCACATTCAGAAAACGTCTATAAATATGCTTAGCTGTCTTCAAGTACTAAGAGATTCAAAAGGCAGATCTTTTAATGAAATTAAAAAAAATATTTATTTTTATTCCAGAATAGTCTGAAGAGATTTGCTCAAGGTATTAAGTTGTTTGACAACAATTTCAATAAAAATAGGAACTGATTAATTTAGTTCACTATTAGTCCTTTCTGCAAATTCATTCTTCTCTGCTATTTACAGTGACTTGCAATAATTTGTTACCTAATGGAAAAGACAGATGGAAAACTCAGCAGTCACATAAAATTCCTACCAAAGTGTTATGAGAAATAAAGATTTTTAACTGTCACTCAAATACTAGCACTTTTCTACAAACAGATACATTTAGCCAGCTAAGAAGAATAAGTAAAAACCAAAACCAAAATTGACAACATTTTTTACCTAAAGAAAAACTATTTTCAGCATCTGATTTTTGATAAAACCTGTGAAATAGCCCATGGTCAAAAGGTAACTTTGTCCACATACCTATGTCACCAAGTCCACCAAGCGTCAGCAAGTCCACAGTTACTTCTATCATCTAGAGAGTCTGAGGGAACACTTCAGTTTTACCCAGTTCCCCAAGTGGAAATCAGTGTTCTGGCAGGATGACTTTTTGGACAATAATTGCATTCTATTGCACAGAATAGCCCAACTGGCCATCAAGATGACTTTTTCATATCCCTAACTAACAAAAAAAGCCAGCAAACTTGGAAGAACATAAAAACTCTATGATACTTAATGAAAAAAATATTAAAAAATGACAAATGAACAACTCAGTGAGCTGAACTCATGTATACCAGAGCTGTTTTTCAGAGGGCATATAGGCTCTGCTATCCCACATTCACTCCAGTTTACATTCACCAATTTAGCAGAGTAAAATCAGAGAACTACACATGCACAGGCACAGGCCATGTCCAGGCAGGCTCTGCTTTTGTCCACCAGAAGCTGAGCACCTGACCTCTGAAGAAGCCAGTAAGCCATAGCTGGCCCCCAGCCAAAGTTGCCAAGCTGACCAGTATAATTTCCAATGATGTGTTTGCCAAAGACTATGCAGATGTTAAGTAATTAAGGCCATTGTAAGCAAGTATTTTACATATTTTTGTTAGTAACTTCTATAGGGGCAAAAGCAAAAAATGACAAGAAAACACCAATTAAATTTCTTGGAATACATGTTCTTCCTCTCGAATAAACATGAAGAGAGATCCTACCCAACTGTGTTTCCTTTGTATATGAATCAGCTGTATCAAACACACATTATTTGAGTGATGACTATTTTTATAAACCCTGGTTTTTAGTACTAAAACAAGTAGATGTGATGTGTTCAAGGGCAGAATGTGACCATTTTCATATTCCATAGCCATGAAGCATTAAAGTCATGTATGTCTTTGCAGTTTTGCTCCATTTACCAAATTCAATAGGAATTCTCTTCAATACTTCTGAAGTTATTTCATTTCTAGGAAGTTTTGTCAGTAGCAAATTTAGGGGTCGAGCCATCTGCACGTAAGAGCACAGCTGGTTACAGCACCACACAAGAAATTCACCTCTGTGGGCTCTAACAAGCAGCCTGACTTCGTGTGAAGTCATCATGGGCTACATTAGACAGGATCTTGGACATGTGACCTTAGTTTACATGGTTAAGGAGAAGAATGCAGAGAGGCCATTTGCTAGACTCACTCCAGTTTGTCACTGTCTTTTTTGCATCAGGGAACCAAAACTGGACACAGTGCAGCCTCATGAATGTTGAGAAGAGGGGAATAATCACTTCCCTTTACCTGATGGCTTAATTTTTCCTGTAGCCAGCTATGCAGTTTTCACTGCTGCAAGGACACACTGCTAGCATATAGTCACCTTTTTGTCAGATCCTAAGTAATTTCTGTAAAGGTGTCATCGAGCCAGCCTGTCCCTGCTACTGTTGTTGCAAAGGGTTATTCTGTCCCTGCATTTGCCTCTGTGGAGCTTCATGACATTTCTGCTAGTCCATTTCTCTGGCTCACTGGGTCCCAGTGAGTAGCTCTCTGACCATCCAGCACACTATATGCTCTCCCAAACTTAGTGTCAGACTTGATCCTCCTGATGGTTCATTCCATCCCAACAACCAGGCTGCTGATGTTAAAAAGGTCTGGCCCCAGAGTCCAGCCCTGAGGAAGACAACTGTCAAGTTAGACTTTAAAGCATTAAACCTTACATACCCTGAAGGACACCTCTACCTCTCTCATGTGGCTCCAAGGAGGCTTCGAGAGACAAATGAAAGGCTTTGTTAAAGCCAAAATAAACAACATCCACTGCTCTGCCCTCATATCCACAGATGGTCTATTCAGTACAGAAGGTACTTGGCAAAGGTAATTGGGCAAAGCAACAGTACCAAGTGCCTGTCTCTTATGAAACATTGTGTAGTTAAAAAATTATCCAAAAGGGCTCCCATCTTGTGAGTTGCTCAGACCATTGCCCCTATTGTCCCGAGAGACTACCCTAATCAGCAAACCATCAACAAAACTCGGAGGCAGTGATTATCCTCTTATCCTGTTTGAATTGGGCTACTTTATAGCTAGAAATGCAGAAGAGAGGGAGAGAGTAAGAACAAAACCAAGAGATAGTCTTATATAATACTACAGAGATGACACTATTTCCTTTTTGGAACAGAATTCTGAACTCAGGCTCAGTATATTAACTATGCACTAGAATCACTACCTAAATATATAAACATTATTGGCAGCAATGATTAAATCCAAGAACTGTCCTCATTCAGGGACGTTTTTAGTTTGCATGTCCGTGTGCAAATGGAAGGGTTTGGTGTGTATGTGACTTACTGCATTACAGGTAGACTTACAAATTTTGCCTAACACAAAAATTAGATCAGATTTGTCCAAGTGATAGCTTCTCTGCCAGATACGACCCATGGGACAGCTCCATCTGGACTCCCACTTTTCCTCTGAAGGGTAGTTTGGACTGTACAAGCTATTCCATCTGCCAAATCCCTATTCCAGCAGACACCAAATGATGAAAGCTCAAATTGCTGCAGCTAAATCAGAATAAGAAGTGATGGTAGACCTGGATGAAGACATTCTGAGAGGGCATGATCTGGGGTAAAGAGGAAAGCCACTGCCACCTCCACAGAGATTTATTCAGTTTATCGGATTACTCTACATTACACTGCGTTACACTACATTACACTAATTACCTCTCCTATTATCTTCACCACTTTTCATTCTGCTTTATTCATGTTACAAGGTCCTGCAACAGGAATATTCTGTCACTATGTGTATTATCCAACATAGTGAGGCACCATTTTAGTTAAGATCCTTTAGTATTACTGCAGTGGAAAGAAATAATGAAGTTTGCATTCAAAAAACATTTAACAGATACAGCAGTGACAGATACAGAATTGCACAGCAATTGTTAGCACACTGCATATCTTCTACTCCAGTATCACTGCAATGAATTCATCAGATCCATGCTGATACAGCCTGTTGCAGTGGAGTAAAATTCAGCTTCAGTGTGACACAGCATCTAAAATATACTGCATGTCAGCTTTTTGTTGGCAGATAGAATGTGTTTCTGTTGAGACAGAATGTACGAAATAAGATCTTGCTTCTTGGAAGCATTTTTTTCAGGTACACACAAGACATTTTATTATAGGAGGAAGAATCTGTTAATAATAATTGTGTGCACAAGCACTAGTCTGGGAAGGCCCAGATTTTACTTTTCCATATAGCTGTCTTTCATAAATCATGTAGGGGCAATAAATTATAAAAAAACCCTGATATGTCAATATAATTGTTTACTTTCTTTTGCTGCTTTGATACAAAATATTTCGGGTAAGAGGTGTGTGGTTTTTTCTTTCCAAGTCCAACACCTTTAGCTTTAATTTGAAGAAATATAAAAGAAGATAAAATCTAGAAAAGCTGGAAGGAAAACTTGTGCTGCATTAGAATACTATACTTTCCTTGAGTTTGTGTTTCAATTCATTAATTGGACCTAGTTGTTTCAGGCTATTTTTTCTATAAACCTGTCAGTCCCTGTTAAGGTATATGACCATGATAGCAAATATTTACATGACATTTTTGCACGTTGGCTGCTTTGCATACACTGTAAAAGACAAAATAGGGAAAAATCCTTTAAGATGACTGAATAAATTAAACTCAGCCTCAACTTGAAATCCAGTTCCCAGGGAGTTCCTCTCCCATGAATTAAACTGAAGTTCTTGGGGCTTGAATCATGCCCCAAGGTATCTGAGAGGGCAGTGCCACTGCTAGCAAATCACAGGCTTCTCATATAAGGTCTATGGCCATTCAGACATCTTCTGTTTCATTTAACATGCTTATTTTAATTCCTAGCTCATAAACAGTAATTTATAACAATTAATTAATAAAAATTAGCTCCAATATAATACATAAGTCTACCTTTAGCATTTATACCTAAGTCTTACAATATATTGCATACACATGAAAGAGAGTTATTTCTACCACCAGCTGACAATCAACGATCCCTCTCTCTGCAAAGGTTTTTGTACATGTGAAATTGTCACTATGGGCCTGACCTTTTTTAAGAGGCTTTGAGAAACCTCTGTGAGAAATGCTAGAAAAGACCCAGACATTAGCATTATAATCAGTAATGCCATTTCCACAGAAGGTGGCAATAAACTAATTAGACACTAAAATCTTTGCCTGCCAAAACTTGAGTTTGAGGGCTAATAAATAACCAGAATACTCCATGATTGCTTAAGATCCTCCCTTACGCCAATCCTTACGCACTTCTATAATTTTACTCCTGTAAGTAATCCCTCTAAAGGCAAATAAAATGCAAATGTTGGTATCCTCAGACATTTCTGAAAAGGAATTTCCAAGCCACCTAACTTTAGGCACAGGTTTACCAGCAGGGAGCCTGGTCATCCTCTCCTCCTTATTCATCTGGACTGCACTGGGCATGCAGAGAAGAACATTGCAACCTTTGAGCCATAAAGCTTCATCCTTCTCAGTCACTTCTCAAACCCAAATCCTTGTACATATATGGAAATCCCTTCATGTACCATATTCTTCCTTAATCCAGCCCTGCATGTACAGCTCAATCTTGCAGGAGGCACCTAAAGCTGTTGCTGCAATTGGAGGTTGTGATCACACCACGTCCTTCAGGGCTGTGACCCATTGCATCAGCTGCCCTGGTCACTCTGGCCACTCTGTCACCACAGAGGATGCCAGTGCCTGCCCTTACAAAGGATCACACCTATTGCCTGGACAGATGTGCCACATGAGAGACTACAAGCAAACACATTTGTCAGCCTTCCTTTCATTGTGGAGGCACTGGAGCAGGGACAGCAGTGAGCTGCAGCACAGGCACGGGCTGGCTGCTGGCGTTACCCCACTGGATGCTTGTCAGGTTCTGCTTCCTCCAGGCAAATTACAAGTGAAGTCTGCTGAAAGCTTTTGAGCACTTTCCAGGTTTCAGTTGATTCGCACTCTGACAGTTTTGCAAGATAATTTTTCCCACAGTTATCGCGCTGGAAAAACTCACAGCTTTCAAATAGATATTTTAAAATACACTTAATTTTCTCTTGCACAGGGAATTAATTTATTTTAGTATCTTGCTTTGTCTCTAGGCTGCAGAATGGTGAGACAAGTGCTGATTTCTGATGGACGTCTTAGCCAAGAAAGACCTTCATTTCAAAAGCTGTGGCTGAAATTTTAAATGGGACCACAATTGGAATACTGTTTTCTGCGTCAACTCCATGTGAATACCATGTCCGATTAGATTAGTCCTGACTGACAAACCCATGATGGTTGGGTAGCCAAAAAGCATTACTGCTATTCCTTCTCAGGCTCCACGTTAATTCAGACCACAATTTAAAACCAAACTGACTCATATATAGCTAGTAAAATAAGAACCCACAGAACAACTAAAATTTCAAAAAGAAAATATCAGTTTTTTAAAACGGCATTGAGATGTAAATACAATGTAAAATTAATAAAAATTAACAGAAGTTGGTTATTTTCTTCACTGAAACTATGCTGGCTGAAGATCAAAATACAATTTGTATTTAAATTATATTAAATTAAGAAATTAATAGATATGGAAAGGGAGGTGATTACACACAGATCATTTAAAATCATGTGAACAGAAATATTTTCATGACACTTTTAAAACTGAAGTTATAAACAGGTTCCTGTTTTTAAAAAATCAATATTCCCCTTGTACAGCTGGAAGTAAAACCAATCCTAACAGGACCACAAAATGCAAAGTATCTCAAAAGTAAAATTTCAGAACACTGCTCATGGTGTTGTCAGAACACACCTGCAGAAAAGACTGAAAAGGACATTATTACAAAAGAAATGCACTGAATAACATAAAACTGAACTATTTTGGAATTATTTTTAGACTGTCTTTTAAAACAAACTATTTGCTATTAATTTGTTCCTGGAACAACCTGAAAAAGACAGATTGTGGGGTGATGACTATGTATTACCTCCTATTTGGCTAGTATGATGATTCCTTAAACCACACGCATATCTGTGACCCCTTCTGCAATACAGAGAGAAAAAGCTGATTTTGTTCATTTCAAATCTAAAACCTCTCAAATGAAATGCTTCATATTACATTGCTTCCCTGTTGTTTTCCTTTTTTTCTTTCTCCTACATTTTTCCTATTCATGATGAGATAAGCCAGGGCCATGTCTCTAGTACATGAAAGACAATTGTCATACAGGGTCTGAAATTCTGGCCATTAAATAAAATACTACATCTTCATGTGACTGAACTCCACTGGGACCTGGACAACGTATTTCAGTACACGCAACATATGCTAAAAACAGTGTTCAAGAGTGAACTACTTACAGTGAAATTAACATCCTCTCATCTCAGCAAAGACATTATAGAACAGCAAAAAGTACAAAGAAGGGCAACAATGATAATCAGATGTCCAGAATAGTTTCTGCATGAGGAACAAGTGGTTACAGCAGCACTTCTCAGCCTGGAGAAGAGATGACCTGAGGGAAATAATAGGGCAATGAAACCAGATATGGCCTGGGGGAAGCAGATAGCGATCTAATGTTTGCTGTCACTTCCAATACAAAGACAAGGGAGCATAACTTAGAGCTGATAAATAAATACAAAACAAAGCAAGAGGAAAGCGACTGTTGGGCAGTAAACCAACAGAAACTTGCTGCCAAAGTCACAGATGCATTGTTGTGGATGTGAAAAATTTACATGGGATCAAAGGCAGACTAAACGAATACCTGGAGGAGACATCTCTTGATGGTTATTACACAGGCAGAAACCATAACCAGGAAATCCCAAAACTGAAGATACCTTCAGGCTGAGAACACTTTGGGGAAGGATCATACATACACATGTATGTGTGTGGGACATGGAGGACAGGGAGGTGATTCAGGACAGCCAGCACAGCTTCAACAAGGGTCCTGCCTGACCAATTTAGTGGCCTTCTGTGATGGGGTGACTACATCAGTGGACAAGGGAAGAGCTACAGATGTCATTTATATGGAGTTCCGTAAAGTCTACGACATGGTCTCCCACATCATTCTTCTCTCTAAATTGGAGATGGATTTGATGAGTGGACTGTTAGATGGATAAGAGTGGCTGGAAAGTTGCATCCAGAGGGTTGTGGTCAATGTCTCAGAGTCCTAATGGGCATCAGTGACAAGTGGTGTCCCTCAGGGGTCCATATCGGGACCAGTGATATTTAACATCTTCATTAATGACATAGATGAAGGGACTGAGTGCATGCTCAGCAAATCTGCAGATGAACCAAGCAGAGTGCACTTGACACGCCTGAAGGATGGGATGCCACCCAGAGGGACCTATACAAGCTTCAGAAATGGGCCCATGGGAATTCATGAGGTTTAATAAGACCAAGTGCAAGGTGCCCTGGATCAGGGCAACCTCCCATTTCAATACAGGCTGAGGGATGAATAGATTGAGAGCAGCCCTGTTGAGAAAGACTTGAGAATGACAGTGGGTGAGAGGCTGGACATGAGCAGGCAATGTGCACCTGCAGACTAGAAAGCCAATTATATCCTGGGCTGCACCAAAAGAAGTGTGGACAGCTGGCCAAAGGAGGTGATTCTGCCCCTCTACTCTGGTGAGACCTCACCTGCAGTGCTGCCTCCTGCTCTGGGGTCATCAGCACAAGAAAGACATGGACATGTTGGACTGAGTCCCAGAGGAGGGCGACCAGGATGATTAGAGAGAGGGTGCACCTCTTGTACAAGGAAAGGCTGAGAGAATTGGGTTTGTTCGGCCTGGAAAAGAGAAGGCTTCAGGGTGACCTAATTATGGCCTTCCAGTACTTGAAGGGAGCCTACAAGAAAGACAGAAAGAGACTTTTTACAAGAGCATGTAGTGACAGGACAAGGGGAAGTGGATTCAATCGAAAAGAGAGTAGGTTTAGATTAGATATTAGGAGGAAGTGCTTTGCTGTGATGGTGGTGAGGAACCGGAACAGGTTGCCCAGGGAAGTTGTGGATGCCCCATCCCTGAAGTGTTCAGGGCTCTGAGCAACCCGGTCTAATAGAAGATGTCCCTACCCATGGCAGAGGGTTGGAAATAGATGACCTTTAAGGTCCCTTCCAACCCAAACCATTCTATGATTCTATGACATCCTTAATGTGTTCTTACTCCTGCCAAGACTAGCACCTATGGTACCTCTTGGAGACAAAATACCGGACCAGGCAGACTCTTGGTCTAATCAGTAAGGCCCTTTCTATGTCCCTGTTACCAGATTTATTCACAGTAATGAGCACTTTAGTTTTTTCCAGAAACAGGACTGTTGTATTCTCTTCAGATGGACACAATGATAATGAGAAAGTCATTTCTAGCTCAGCTTTTGCAGGAGAAAACACTGCACAAAACATTGGTACATGGCAGGCCACCTCCTTAGATGCCAACCAAAATCTTCCCAGAAACTGCTTATCAATTCTCAGCTCTTATCTGAAACGGAATTTCAGAGCTGAGATACCTTTTGGGACTGGGGTAATCACTGAATACCACCTGAAATCCATGCAGTGGGGCTGGATTGTGAGTTGCACAGGGACCTGCAAAGGCTCAATCCACTTAACATCACATTGAAGCAAACACATGTTTTCCAGAAAATCTCCGGGTAAAGCAAGCCATGCTGAGAATGTCCTAGCCAGCAGTGACTTCTACGCAGAGATGAATCCTCTGCATGTGTAGTAAACACACTTGCTCTTAAAAAACAACTCTAAAACAAAAAGTCTTGTCCAGGTTGAAGTCTTCCAAATTTCTCTCCCAAGAGCCTGACATATTGGTGGCCCCACAGGCTTCAGGAGGGCAGCAGTGCCTGTCTGTGACATGGCATGGACAGGGATCACCACCTTGTTCCCAGTCTGACTACTCTGTGCTTGTCAGCTCTCGGGGAAGCAGAAACCCCTTGCAGCCTTGTTTTCTTCACATTAGTTGTGTTTGTCAGGTATCATAATACTCTTGACAGAAACTGTCTTAGCTTATTGAGGAACAAGTAAACTACTGTGACAAGCTTACAAACAGGGTATGATTTACAGTCCAGTCTTCAGTTTATGTCACTCTATATTGCGAGATGAGTCTACAGGAAAGTAGCATTTCAGTTTACTACCTATGAGCAAAACCTGCCTTCTCAGCAATACACACATGACTTACGCGCTTTCCCACAACACTTCAACTGCCCTCTGGTGTCTTCCCTCAAAAGAACAGCCTTTACTCCTACCATCCATCAGCTGAGCGCAGTCTCCAGGAAAAAATCCACCATCATAAAAGGAGCTCTGGTTCACAGCTGGGCTTAATTCAACCCTGAGATATGGGAAGAACGTGGGAAGTAGAGCTGTCCACCTGTGCTGACACATCATCCATGTCACCGTGCAGACAGAAGGGCACAGCCCCAAAGTAAAGGGTATCTCCATCAACACAGTTGTTCGAGTCCTCTGCCTGGAAAGCTACTACCACACAAATACCAAACCTTTTTACTAAGCTGGATTATTAAGGCAACAATATCTCTAGCTTTCTTCGAACTGAGTCTGGCTTTGAAGAGATGATAAAGTGAAAAAGCCTGTGCCTTCTGTCTGAAAATGAAGGTGTGATCTTGTACTAAGTTTACTGCCACATATTGTGCACACTTGGCACACTTTGCAATATTGGGTTTTAGCCATTAGTCAGCATTTTGTGTCAGGGTCTGCAACTTTCTCCTTAAATATCTGCTATGCTTCCAGCACACTTTCAGATTGTATGAAAATAATTTCACCATTCCCCCAAGTTGCTTGGTATCTCATACTCAGTTCATTTCCAAAGAACAACCTGACATGAAAAATAATGTGCCACCGAAGTCTTTACCTTTTTTAATGCCAAACTATTTACAAACCGTTTTAAATCCACAAATGGAATACACAGGCTAAGAGCAGAGTGCAGAAGGACTGAAGTAGGCTCTTACCCAGTGATCTCTCCTTTGTTTGGTTTGCTGACCGCACAACAGGAAGACTTGCCCGTGTGCGGCTGCCCCTCGAAAAGGGGGTTGGAGAATCACCCTCAGACATGGCCTCCAAGGAATCAGCAGATGCTTCAGAGAGGTGTTCAGTCTGGTCACCCAAATTGGGCTGTGGGCTCTGGGACAGCTTTGGGCTTCTTGTCTGCAAAACAGAGTATTTCATTATTAGTCTCCTGAAACCAGAATATAGGAGGAAAAAAATCAAAGAGAAGAAGGGAGTTGAAATTTCTTCACATACTGGTATGCTGAAGGTCATTTCTGTGTAGATTATTTAGGAAAACAGTGTCCTTGGATACTCTGCTTCAGTTTTTATGGTTGTATATCCACACTGCAAATTTCGTTGCTAACAAGGCCCTGAAGATAAGATATTGCTGAGGAGATGTATGGTAATGTCATTCTTTTTGTCTACACATACACACACACACACATACACACTCTCTCTCTTTCTAATGTTGACAAAACTACTAAGAAAAATCCTCTGAAAAGCAATACTGTGATGTAGTTGTAAGGCTATCAATTTCAGTATCTTCTCCTTTGCCACCTATGAAAGGTCCAGGTCATGCAGCAAAGCCAGAACAGCCATCCAACAAACAATTACTTTCTTTTTTGTTGCACCAGCATAAATCAGAAATGTCTTCATTACCCAACCAAATTAACTACAATTTTTACTGGGAAATCATACTGGTAAATTGCTGAACACAGTTACTGGGAAAAACCCCAACTCTTCCAGGAGGGGAGAGATCTGGTTTCATTTATGCACTTCTACCAACTCTTCACTGTAGGATCTACCTAATAAAAACACACTCAGTAGGAAATGAAATGTTCTGACCATTTTTTGCAAATTATAAGTGACATTGTAAGCACTTTCTAGAAAGAGGGGTTACTTTAAGAAGCATACTCAATCCTATTTAGTGAAACTCCCACAACCACATGTACTATTACTTTGGAAGAATAATTTCCCAGTCTCTCAATCAAACTATATCACAACAAACAGGAACAGACACTGTGCAAGCAGAAATCCAAAGTAAAGCAAGTTTACTTGGTTCCAAAACCAGTATGTAAATATGAACTTTATAAAAGTCTATAATCAGCACCAGGCACAAGATATCATTATACTTATATGCTTTTCTCTGCCCTATCATTTAAGTTCAGATGTTATTATGTAAAAAATCTCCTGTATCAAAATCAACTTCAACTCTAGATTTGAAGATGCTGTCAAGATCCAGAAAAGATTATACTTCTTTCTGGAAAGCCAAGATGACTTATCTTGCTGACACCTGGTTCTTTCCATGTTTTTTCAAGTGAAATGAAGCAAGCTCATTTCAGCAATAGCATGCATCGTATAATATGCCTTACATGACCTTGAATGTATGAAGAACTTCAATTTTTATTATGTTTTCAGTAGCTGGTTAGAGAGGCCTGTTGTTTCCAAGTTGTGCAGTTGCTCACAAACTACAATGATTACAAATACCTCAGAAGAAAGTTCTCCAGAATTTTTTACTTTTAAAATGCTAATATTATAATAGTAGGTATTATCCAATGTCTCGCAACGAAATTTTTCAAGAATACTGAATTTTATGCAGGGCTTAAAGACAACAACATTTCTTCTCAAGTAGGTTTTGAAGTGCCCCTGACAGGGTCAGCACTAGTCTGCAGGTTGTAAATACAGGAACTTGTGCCATAAAAGTTACAGAGGTGACAAGTGACCTGCAAACACAGAAAAAGAATTGATAAGTACTTCATTCAACTTTTCTAGAACTTCACGTTCTAGAAAATCACAACTAAAAATAAAACAAGATCAAAAAAAGCAGCAACAAAATCACCTGCAAAAGGTCAAAAGGTTCTTGGTTTCAGAGTTGGTTAGGAAGGGGATTGCTTTTATTTCCTTAAGAAAACATATTCTGATAGTATGAATCAAGCTTATTTTGCTTTGCTTTGCTTATTTTTTTTCTCTTTAGTTTGAATCCCCAGATGTCACTTGAGACACGCAGTTGCATGTATATTGTTCATTGACACACATGAACAGGTGCACACTTGAGCTGTGAGGGGACACTTCATTACCAGAATCAACAGACACAGCTTTAGCCCAGCATGTCCTGTTAATGCACACAACCTCAGCAATGCTGTGTTTCTTCGGTTGTCCCTGCAGATGTTGTGGGACCTAAATTACAGCATCTCAGACCCCCATGGATGACGATGACATCATTACTGTGACTAAATGGACTGGGTGTAGCTGAGATAGAGTTAATTTTCTCCATAGCAGCCCTTATAATGCTGTACTTTGCATTGGTAGCTAGAAAGTTGTTGATAACACACCAGTATCACAGCTACTACTCAGCAGGTCTTGCACAGCATCAACAACACTCATCCAGGAGGCTGTGGGTGGGCAAGATCTTGGGAGAGGACACAGCCAGGAGAGCTGACCCATACTGACCAAAGGGGATATTCCATACCATATGATGACTGCTCAGCAATAAAAGCTAAGAAAAACAAGGAGAAGACGGAGCATTTGTTATCACATTTGTCCCAGGGATCAACTGCTACATGTACTGAAGCCTGAAAGCCTGAAACCCTACTTCCTGAGAAGTTACTGGACATCATCCATCTATTTCTACCAGAAATAGAGAATAAATCCTTTGCTTATTTTTGCTTCCACATGCTGCCTTTGCTTTTGCTTTATTAAACTGCCTTTGTCTTGATCCATGAGATTTTTTTCCACCTTATTTTCTCCCTTGCTCTCCTGGAGAGGCAGGGGAATAGAGTAGCTTGGTGAGCACCCAGCATACAGTCAGGGTCATCCCACCACACTAAAAATGACCCCTTTTGGCAGCCCTCATTCCTCACCATCAATACTGCAGCCTTCTGAAGCAACGCAGAGGCATATCATGGATTATGCTCAGACATGAAGTGCAGTCTTCTTCTTAACCCAACAGTCCAAATCCATAGTCATTCCACTCTAGTAAGTGGAGTAATACAAACATAAACCCAATGCAAGCTATAAACGAGATCCACAAAATATACACATACTGTTTATGAAAGGCTTCAAGCTATTTTTCATGCTCAACTCCTGTAAACATTGCATTTCAGGAGTAATTCTGAATTTTAAACAGATTCTAAAAAAATCTCAAACTCAGCAACAACAGTGGCTATTAAAGAAACTGAGAGATATGACTGCATATTTGATAGAAAAGCATTTTTATTATTGTCAAGAAGCACTAGGCTTGATGCTACTTAATAATCAAGTGGATTCCTAGGTATGACTCAGGAAAACCAACCCATGCAGTGGGGAGGGAACCAGCAACATTTATAGAGCCATAACCTACAAGGACTTGTGAAGACAGTTGAAGAAAGCAGTGCAGAAACTTTCAGCATTATCCAAGCCTTGTAATAATAATTCAGCATGTTGATTCTAATATCAAATAAGATAAATAAGAAAAATGGCAAATACAAACTTAATAAGTAATGCCACATATATTTTTCCATAGAATGTTCACTAATGTATTTTAAAAATACTAAAAAGTTTAAAATAACACTTCAGGAATTGTCCTCTTAAGTTCTTTTCAGGAACTAACACACAGTATAAACACTTACAAAATAAATATTCACCCCAATAGTCCATGTTTCAGGAACCATCAGAACTCAACTACAGTCATTGTGTAGACTGCTACTATGACAGTCAGAATGATGCTGCAGCAAAAAACTCCATAATATCTAACAGAGAAGAAAACTTAAGACATGCCCACTAGAAGAGTAGCGCTATCCAAAATTAAAATGTTAAACAGATACTCCACACAGGTAGACAAAACCAAGAAAACACAGGTACTTTCCAAGCCACTTCTGGGATAAATGCCAGAAAACAGAAGGTTCAGAACTAGGCAGCAGGTCTCTCTTCTCCCCCTCTGCCAAGACCAGTTAGGTTACATTTCCTCAGTCAGCCATGGTCTTTCCCCCCAGCTATATGTTAGGAAATACCCCATGCATGTTTATTTGGGCAATAGGCTTCATTCTCCAGCCAGCTGAGTAGAGCTGAGCCTCCTTAAGGAGTTCTCTGATAAAAGATGTTGCCTGTGCTAGCTCTGGATCAGAAGCTCATCAGAAAGGAAAGGCAAAAATAAGGACAAACAATTCTGGTGAAAACAACATATAACACAGTGCTCTGAGAAGACTGTTTTACTTAGGATACACTATTTTATTTGCAAGGATATAGATCCTTGTAACCTTTTCAGGCTATATATTTAAGTGTAGCACATGGAAGTAGCAATTACAGAAGATACAGTATCTTTCAACTCCCCTTGGGATTTGATGAAGAATTAAACCAGTGATTAACCACGCCTCATGACTGATATCTCTCTGTTACAGCTCGTCCAAAGAATGCACTTTTAATATATCTGACTCAGGGGGAAAAAAAAAGTATGGCTCTTTAAATGCAGTAAGACTGCAAATAATTATGAAATCTGAAGGTAGCTGAATAGGGAAAAATGAGCTACTGCAGAGATGCCAATGTAATGAGCAGTCATAGAACACTAGAGATGCTCATCAAGTTCTGTGCATGCCTCTGCCTCTGGACCTCTGCTCATATTTATCCACACTAATTCTCTCACCCTTTTGTTCTACCTCGTTTTATGTTTCTGCTCTTCAGAGTTCTTCTATGCTCATTTCCAGTTATTTTCCATACTTATCTATACAACTGAAACCTTTTTTACTTCTTTTCCTTTTTAAAAAATCACTCCTGCAAATTCACTTCACCCATTTTCAGAGACAAAACAGAACTAAGAAGAAAAAATCCCATAATCTGAACAAAGATTTATTTTCATGTCTTGATCAATTCACTCTTTTTATTTGCTGTCTTCAGGAACTTCCTTAGCCTTTATCTTGATAGAAACTTATCTGTTCAGGATAAGAATCTTACCATATATATCTTGGAAGTGCTAGCACTCCTGGCAATGTACAAATGGCAAACAAACACATCAAAAAATAATACAGAGCTAGTAAAATAACTCTTTCCAATCATGATCATGTACTCTAAAGAAGACAGCATAGGCAAACACCTCCCACATTTGAGTCTTTTTGACATTTCAAATAGAGATGAAAAACTAGTAGAACAATGGAAGCCTAGTTTTCATTACCTTCAAGTAAACTATTTGTCCTGCAACTCATGCCTAAGATGAACACCGGATATGTGACAGACTGCAAATATGCATATAAACGGGCTGTGTTTCATGTATGATGAGTTTATTAATTCAAAAATATTGTCACAACACGTAAGTTCTTACTACTGCAACAATAATATTTCTTCATCACATTTCTGTGATGATCCAAATTACCACTGTCTGAAGGATGGATTTGCTTTTTCCACAGATACAGTCTTTAGGGTCCCATATTAACACAATGACAGGGTTTTACTTGTCTGGACACGCTATTACTGATATATTACTGTTGAAGAGAAAATGGAATACTACCCACATTATCTTGGTTTTAAGCATTTTCCATAATTTTTCCATAGCACTTTCTCAAAAAAGTTAAATACTTATACATGTCTATATAAACTAAAGTTCATACTACATATGTGCAATGGATGTATTTGGATACTCTCTCTCAATGGGGAACTGGGGGTGGGGAGATGATTCAGCAGCTGAATGCAACATAAAACGATCTCTCATGACAAGCTCACTTTCACTTGTGTGCTATTTCGCCATTATGAGATGCAAAAATCTACGGCATCTTTCCTTCAGACACCACCAGTTGGAAATGCTACCACGCCAGGAGCAGGCACATGCCAACATCTGCGTTCTCCAGAGTTGTGGGAGGGCAACTTTGGCCCACTTTAGTGTGATTTCTATGGTATGAATGGCCAGAATTCTTTTCTCTTCGATAAGACACAATGCCTGAGCCATGGTTGCCCACCACCTCTAGCACTGAACCAAGATACGCCACTTGCCTGCAGCCTCTCTGGCTTTGAGGCATGTTCTGCGTCGGATGCTGCCGGAGCTCCCCTTGTTTGCGGCACTACCAACCTCCCCCTGCCGCCGCCGGGCCCGGGGAAAGCCCGAACTCGACATATTCAGCACAGGAGTAATGCCAGCAGAGCACGAACCACAGAGCCCTGCCCCAGCCACCTGCCGTGCGGTCATTAAGCAAAGCAATGAATTCAGTGTACTGTGACCCTCAAGTACAGCCCCAGTGCAGATCTTTTCAGGCTCTGAGGAAGGGAAGAAATAGACCCAGAAGAACTTTCCCAGGCAAGGTAAAAGAAAGCATTTCCCTTCTCTCCCATCGTAACCGAGAAGGAGGTGAAGGTAACTCGGTCAACACCAGCAGTAATGCTCAATCACAGCCTCGCGCTAACAGAGCCCATCACCCTGTCAGGGTCAGGATGCTCTGCCGAATGGCCATTTTACTCAATTTTATTAATTTACTTGAAGGCAAAACTCTTCTCTGCTTATGACAGGATCTTTATCACCACTCTGCTTACTTACTGATGCTGACCCCAGTTTCCTTCACCTAGCAGAAAAAACAAACATGCCTAATGATGCGTCAGAGTTTATCTGCCATATTTCAGGTTGGAATGATATGCAAATCTTCCTAAAAGTCTGCACGTTTTCCCACGAGCCTTGCTAGCTCCTGTTGGTGGCCAGCTGCATGCTCCCTGCTGTGGCAAGCCGCCAAAACCCATTTCTTTTAATCCCGAATGCCGTGAATCACCGAGCAGGATATCCACAGGCTGCTAGCCCTTGGCAGGACCATGGCTTACTCTTCAACCGGTTAATCTCCAAAGTTAGCAAAAAACGTTTTTCATTAATCTCCGTCGCAAATGACTGACAGGAAGCAACATTTTCAAACTTTTTTTTTAAACTGTAAGCATCTAGATAATTTTTTCCCCTGGTTTTCAGGAAAGCTGTGTGTTTACAGTAAAGATATTCATTAGGAGCACTAAAAGCTGTAGGTGCTCAGCCCTTATGCTGCCAGACCTCTTATTCAGATGTTTAATTGCAGGAACTTGCATTTGAAAATGTTGCCCTAAGGAACTCAACAGCCCGTCTAAGAGCAGCTTAATTGGTTCAGACAAGTTCAGACTGAAATATGCAACAAGCTGTGGCAACTCTTTGGAATACGTGTGATATCAGAAAAAGCCATCCACATTAAAGTGTAAAAATATTTCTCAGTATGTTTCCACCCAAATCCAGGGTTTTCTCTTTCTACAAATGCCAGCCTGAGGTCTTAGGGTAGAAACTGAAGTAAAACAATAGAGAAAACTATTAGTCACCACTGGAAAAAACCAAAAGTCACACTGAATGAAAGAAATCTTTAATTTTAAAATAAAATCATTCATCTCTCTGCTTTATTCTAATGCTTTATGACATCAAGGATTTATTAGTACATGCTAGCCAAATTTAAAAAGTCGCAGATCACCTCACTATTTTTTCCTGCAAAGGCTTCTATGACTCCATCATTTTTGTTCAGAGCAAATGTTTTTCTTTCACAGTCTCTGTCTTATTTTTGCATCACAGTTTCAGCTTATTACTACTTTGTTTAAATAAGTTACCCATAAATTCCAGCTTGGACATCAACATTTGTCTTAATTAAAACCTTATTGCAGTTTCAGTTGGAAGCTATTTCTCTTTTCCCTCCTGAAAAACTCTACTGTGAAGTATTCACAAGCCAGCATGACCCTTTGTTCCATCCAGGAGATGGCTGCGTTTCATCAGCAACGGGTGAGGTAACTCCTACCTACACAATCCCCAAAATCGCCATGAGAACTGTGAAGATTAAAAGGGATGATTTAAACAAAAACTGTCATTATGCTGATTAAAGGGGAAAGATCTTTACATGCTTAAAACCACATGCAAAAACTACGGGGGAAAAATAAAGAAGAATATATACCAGATGCCTAAATGTATCTAGGGGATAGTGAGTTTTGATTCAAGAAAATTATTATCTACCCATCCCTGTTCTCCCACACACGTCCCGAAGTAAAATAGGAGGAGGGTCTGTTTTTGTGGTGTCTGTTTCCCAAAACAAAGGAACACAATGCAGCGGTCCTAGAAAAACCTGTTTTTCTGTGTTTCTACAAGCTAAGAAGGAGCTCTGAACTGACATGCTATTTTAAAAATAACCGAAAAAAAGAGCCATCGACATGACGGCTGGTGAGTGGGAGCGAGGTCTGCGGGGCGGGGTGTGAGCTGCCCTGGGGGCTGCCAGCCCCCAGCAGAAACAATCGCCCGGGAAAGGCTAGAGCTGCCTCCGGCGGCAGCACACCCACGCCGGTGACTTATTTTTAGTCTCAACTCAGGGAAGTAAACATGTGATAAAGCACTTACTAGAACTTGTTGCTCTGGCACCTGGGAAGAGTTAGGGGGCTGCTGCAGGAAGATGCTGTAGCAGCTTCTCCTGCTCCTCTTTCTTCCAACTTGTCACCTTTCCCTTTTGCTGCTTTTTCCCTCCCTCGAGGCCAACTCCTTTGCAAGGGAGGGAGAAGCCTCACTGTTCTCCACACCCCTGCCTGTCCCACCCTTCCCTGTAGTGGGCATGTTTATTGGCCTACTTAAATCCTGGCAGTGGAAACAAAACAAGCTGGGAAGCGACAAATCAGGTGCAAATCAGCCGCTGCGCACCCTGCATGCTCCGGGCCTCGCTCCGTGCTGGCGGCACGTGTTATCTTGGCGCTTTTAGAAACGTGCTGTCGACTGCAGCAGGCACCGTGCAGAGGTACCTTTTACATATGTAACTACAAGGCATGTGCACATTCACTGCCTGGGTGGGGAAAAAGGTAACTGTAATAGACATCCGTTCTATACGGTGTTACAAGCCTTATAGAAATGAAAGAGAAGCTCAACAGGATGAAAGGTGAGATACAGGTGGCTTCACAGGTGCCCAGTATACAAATAAGATGATTCTGCAAGTTGGAGAACTAAGCTTTTTTGCATGTTCTATACAAAAATATTTACTGCTGTGCCCACAGAGCTGTCCTTAACTTAGCATCAAGACTATGACCACCTAAGCCAGTTCCAACTATGCACAAATACATAAATAAAGCTGGAATAGGGACAACTGTTAGGGATCGCTTACTTATCTAGGATCTCCCACTGAATTTTGGTGGATCTCAGAGAATCTAAGACAAAAGCATGGAATTCATACCTATCATGCCATTAAAGGAAAAGTCAGCATTAAAAAGGACGCACATGCATCACACTCCCATATGCTATTAATCTATATGAATGATACTTCACTGCTGTGAAATACAGAGACAAAGCATGCAAATTCAGATTTATTTGAGAACTCTAGTTGTGAAGCAAGACACACACAATTAAAGGGTAACAAACTCAATCCACAGCAGAGTGCAGAAAAAGAAAGTACAGTACTAACTCTCTGAGAGGATTCAATTTTCATCAAGTACCTTTGAATGTCAAGTTCTGAATGAAGGGAGCGCACATGCATCACACAAACCTGCATCAAAGAGAGAAAGAGAGAATCAAAGAGAGAAAAGAAGGGGAGGGGGAGAGATAATTGTTAACAGGAAAAGAAAAAGGAGAACAATAGAAATAAAAAAAGAATAACCTATACAAATTGAAACAACACTGAACAAAGAAGAGAAGAGAAGATAGAAGACAGAAGAGAGAAGAGAGGAACTGAAAAATAACATAGGAAACACATGTGGCAGGGAACAAAATACTCCATCAATACTTCATATGCAATAGTCTCAGACCTTTTGCTGGATCCATTTCAAATGCTCTACACATGGTTGTATGTCAAAGATATGGAGAATGCTCTTCTGATTTAAGAGTTAATTGTTGAAAGTTGAGTCATATAGATTCATATACATATGTAGCAACCATATCTGACAAGAAATGGCAAAACATGCATTCTTCCTAAGAAATGATAGAACTCTTGGCTGGAGGTAGCAGCACTCATTACACTTTTGTGTTGGTTTCTCACTTACTAAAGGGACATGGAATCCTTCAAGTAGAACTTAGAAAAGATGTATAATTCTTGATTAACCACACCTTAAAAAAGAATAAAAGAAATTATAGTATGATTGAAGTATCTTCTCCAATCACATCTCTCTGTACTATTCTACATCTGATCTTATAGCCAGAGTGTGAAAATTTGCTTAAAGGTGTTTAAGGGCCAAAATAACTCAACATTTTTTTCCCTCCAACACATGAATGAGATGCAAATTGGAGGGGAAATTGTTTACTGCTGTTAGTCTGCAGAGGTGGAAGTCCTGTATTTTCCTTAAACTTCATTTGCCTGTGGGTGGAGGTGGGGGTAAAAGAGATTTTGTACAGTGCTCAAAAAACCTTCTCTAAGCAATTGATTCCTCCTTCGAACCAAAGTCAGGCTCCCACGACAACTGCTCCTTCCCAGTTCAGAGCACGCAGCTATTCATACCAGGCAAAGAATTGCAACTACTTTGATAACAAGGATGTCATTGTTAAAGAATCTTATTTAGCAAGTAATTATAATGCCAACATCACAATTAAGAGAGTAATTCAAAAAATCTTTTGAATTTTAGAAACCCAGAGGATATGAGCATGTGAGAGCTGATTCTGGGGAAGAGATAAGCAACATGTAAGTATGCTGTGATTTTTCACGTTTTTGTCCGTTGGATACTTTGGAAGGGCAGTACTATTTTATTTAAAGAAAACAATAGATCATTTTTCTCCCTATGATAAGTGCATCATTTAGAATTGTTCAAGTAAAATGTGATTTTTATAAATAAGCTATTTATGCAAACACAGTACAAATTAAATGTAGCCTTCCGGCAACAACTGGATAAATTCCAGTTCCAAACCACAAAGACAAAACAGTCTGTTGCTAATGTCTCAGTAATACTGAAACTGCGTCAGGATTTTTCTCAGTTTTGCAATGTCACCACCCCACACATGCAAACCTGAAAGTCCTCTTTGGCCATTATTAAACTATTCTGTTTAAAAAGAAAAAATAAATGGATTCTGGAAGAACTAAATCCCACCTCAGTGCCAAATACACAAGATGTCTAAGGGAAAAAATCCTGCTGCATGTTTGCTTGAAATTCCAGACCACACTTCAGAAGGGACTTTACTCAGCCCAATGGCAGCATTAAAAGTGTGCAAGTCACCTTTCCTAAAGCTACTGCATAGGATCAACTTCAGCTAATTAGTTTCCTCAAACTCTATCACCTTACGGACAATTACAACTGTGTCACTTTTCTCTGGACTTTCCTAGTCCCAAAGGAAGTGAAACATCTATTCTGATCTAAGGGTGGGTAAGGAAATGAGGATGCCTGAGGAAACCTGCAACACTTCCCACCCTCAATCCATGCAAAATTTTGTGTCCCTAGCTCTCCCCCTCCTCTCATCATAACATGGTATTTATTTTAATTTTAAAGCAGGGAGAGAAATGAAGATTTGTAGTTAAAATGCATAAAATTAGTCCACCTTAGATTCAGAAGTCTTCCCCTTCTCTTACAGGAGTTGATCTGAAATCATATGGATGTGATGCAGGACTAAGAGTTAGTGTTCTCTGAATAAAGAGAGTCTTGGAGGAAAAAAGGAACCACACACAAATGCAGAGCCACAACAGCAGTGCAGCAGCAGGCTTCTCCAATTCTTCCATAAGGTTACACAAGGAGACAAACGAGGCCTCCATGGTGTTACGTAGCAAACTGCAGATCTCCTAAAGAAGATCCAGACATGTCAGTATGGGAAAAATATAATTAAGACCATTACTGCAGCCCACATAAAGACCTTATGAATGAAATCTGAAGACATTTGGATCTGAATCCAAACCTGAAGCATGGCTTCCTTTGGAACTTTCCAAAATATTTCTCAACTGTCTGCATTTCCATCCAAACTCAACACCACACTGATGCCTTCATCAGCACTCTGATGACCTCAAGGGTATTTAAAGAGGGAAAACAATAATGATCTTTTTCTTCCTTTACTCCCAGATTGTAGGAGAATATTATTTTTTTTCCATCTGTGGGCATGTGTGTGGATAAGTATAGTCCACAATGATGCAAAGTGAATTCAAGGAGAGCTTTGCAATTTCCAAATGCAGCAAGGGCTGCAATCTCTTCCACCCCAGAGACAGGTTTCTGGGACACTCTCTTGTCTCCTGCTTCCCTCACTGACACTGTCATTGTTCCAGAGTGATGAGGCATCAAAGCAAATACCCAGCATGAGGGGAGAAACAGGATGTTGGAGCAAATCCCACAAAAGATTAAAAATCCCCGGTCTTCTCTTACTAAGAAATAAAGAGCTGAAGAGTTCAGAACACTCAACTAACGTGCTCTGAGCAACCTCTGCTGGCCAGCAGATAGGATCTCACACCTCCTCATTGTACAGAGCCTGTGATTTCATCCTCATCTATGAGTGCAGATTCTTAATTGGCTTGAATGAACATTATTGGACCAGCTCGAACAGTGCAAGGGAAATGTATAAAACATGAGCCTGTCACCTCCCAATGAGATGGAAAAATGACAAGGACTTCCACTGTCTGTTACCAAATACCCTCAAAGAAAAGAGTCTCCTGTTGAAACTAGTGTTAAGTTTTTATGAGTTGTGAAAGCAAAGAGCCAGAATACAAGAGGTACAAATGCTTGTACATGTTGGATTGGCATGCAAAGGAACAGACTGATACGGGCAGGTGGACACAAAAAGGTAAAATGCAAAAAATCAACAAAAGAGCGTAAGTAATTTCTGCTAGAAAAAAGTGGAAAATATTAGAGGCCAAGGAGAGCGGAAGCCAGGGCTGGGACACAGAGCACAGCTAAGGAACAGTTGCAGAGCATCACTAATGGCAGGTATGAGCAGGAAGGGGAGAAAAACTAATTTCAAAAGCCAGACATTATTGTACTGAGAAAGGTACCAGAGACAAAGGAAATAGCTGGAAAACATCTTTCTTTTGAACTTTAAACCTAAATGGAGCAAGTGGTAGCCATAGAAAAAGATGTAGAAAGATGTAGAAAAAACAGTCATAGGAGGAAAGCAAAGTTGCCAGGAATGTGCTGAATGTCATAAGAAAAGTCTGGAGAATACCACTTGTAAGGTAGTACCTAAAGGATTATTATGCAGCAATTTAGTGAGGACAAGGATTAATACCTTGGGGCTGACTGACTGTATTAGTCATTATCCCAGGGCCCTCAAAACAAGGCTGAATAAACTGCAAGTCTGCCTTGCGGGATCTGCTTACTAAGCAGATCAAAGGACAGTATTGACCATTTTAAACAGGATCAGGCCTGTTGAACATCGAAATTCTAAGTCTCCAGAGGAAAACACAGATGCTTGAGACATTTGTGTTGATGATTTAGTAGGAGACATCTGTCCCCCTGAGTCAGTCTGCAATAATGTCACAGAAGGGTGTTAGGAGCACAATGTGCTCCCTTCCGCAGGAATGCAGCACTGCTGTTCTTGCTGGCAGTGACACACAAGCCAAAGTGCCTTTTCACTGAGGTACTAGCAGTGCTGTGAATAAGGACAAATCAAGGAGCATGTTAAGCTTTCCCCTTTTTTTTCATTCTATGTAATCCACACCTTATAGTCTTAAAAAGGGAAATCCTTAAAAAAGCAGAATACACTAAACATACTACATTTATCATGGGGCACCCAGGAAGATGATACAGTTGTTGAGACAAGAAGTGGCTAAAATCAGAGAAATGGAGGAATACGGTATGAAGCAAAGTTGAGTTAAGCCACAACCCCAGGACATTAGGATGACAATTAGCATTCTGTAAATTTACAGTCTCTGGGTGAAATCCTGCAGAGACATGCAATCACTGAAGCTGCAGGGAAATGATAATGAGAACACAAAGGGCCAGAGATGAGTATGTAGATGATGATATACAACTAAATGAGATGCTGACTCATAAGTCCTCTTAAATAGCTTGAAACTGAAGGAAGGAAATGAGGATCAACTGCCTATTTCCTGTGCGCAATGGTTTAGTGGGGAGGATTCGAGAAAATGGTGTTTCTCAACAATGATGGGATGGGAAAAAGTCAGGATAGTAACTCAGTTGGGATTAGGCCAAAGAGGTTCTTCCAACAGAAATGTTAAGCACACAAGTATCTGCCAGAGAAGGGAAAGGGTGAAGTTTTTTATCACAAGAAAACACAGTCAATGTATAGGATCAACTGCCAGCTATCTACAAGACAGCATTTAAACAACTGCGGGATGGTGATGGCCAATGACAAAAGGAAGCACAGAAACAAAAAGACCAGTGAAATGTAAACCAGGAATGCACTCAGAGAGGTAGAAAAGGAAGAGGTCTGCACAAAACATTAGGACTTATATTTGATGATTTACGTTTTCCAGCACACTCTACATCTACGGTATCCCTCAACCTGCATACATTCTTTGGCTCAAACTCATTGAACATTACAGCTGAAAATCACATGTGTTAACCAAGCAAACTATTTTGGGTTTGATTTCCAAAAAACAGAAAAAAAATGAAGAAGGGTCTTATCTTTATTGTTGTTTTTCTTTCTCTCAGTTTTTTAAAAAAGAAAAAAAAAGCTAAAAACTTGTGTTTCATTTCATTTTAGTGGGACTAAAGGTAAGTTATTATTTTATATAATTTCATATACTCAGTAAATATTAAAAGCAAACCCCAAGAACTAGACAGATCAAAAAAGTATCTTGAGAGAATCCAGATCATAGGCCAAGCCATACTTTTTAAGAGATATAGAATAGTTACGCCTTTGAAGTAAAAAACAGTCTGGTATTAGAGGTTCAGAAGTTCTCCATGGTCGCACAGCCTCCCCCCTTTTCCTGTCTTTCCACCCATGTGGAGATGCTGTGTTGAAACATCTTATTTTTTCATTGTCTCAACATAAATACAGTATTGTATCTATACTCCAGTCACGTGCAACACCAAGGAAAAACATAACTTCTTGTTCACCTTAGATGACTTAAAAATCTACGGTTTTTTAAGCAAGAACCTGCAGGGTATTGTATATTTCAGTCTTGGCTTTATGCTTGAAGTATATAATTAAGCACATAATTAAGAATACTGATATAAGAAGTCCATGAGACTATTTTCATTAATAAAGTTAGGCATGAACAGATTGTTTCACTGTTCTTGGGCACTAACACCTACAGAGGTGGGCACTTATCAGACTCTTCTCTTTCCACAGTTCACACACAAGTAACCAAGAAAATACATAAACAATTATTCCTGTATTTATGATTTGTCTGTCCCCAGCTACAGAATTTAAGTATCACTGTGCGATGCAATGTTAAAACCCAGACTGGTTGGTGCAGGCTGAAGAAAAAATGGTGATTGCATCTAGTTTCTCTAAGGTAATCTGAACCTGATTAGAATCTGTGAATCTGAACATGCATCACACTTTTGTGATACAAAAATTGTGTATTTGAAAAGCCTCCATTGTAGACTGAAAAAACCCTGGATGAAGATCTCAGAGTTGGTTGCCTAATGAGGCTTAGAAGTCTACAAGGAGGTATCTAGCTGTGCCTCCTACTAATCCTGGTAAGACTTGCATGGAACAGACCAATTTTGAATTAGTGGTTCAGCTGGGGCTTTTCAGCCACTGACATGTAATATCTGAGATATGCAACAATTTAAATACAGATTTGGACACTAAACTTGACTAAATAAGTGTCAAGAATATTGTTTACTGTTTTCCTGGTTTTGTTCCACAGTTAGAAATTGGGACAATTAGACAAATACAGTATCTTTGTTTCCCATAGTCTGTTTCTCCTATTATTCACTCCCTCCTATCATTATTACCTCTTCTTGGAATCACAATTTATTGCTGAACATAAACAAAAAAATATTATAAATCTTTATAAAAGAATCAAGAAACAATGATGACCTAAGAAAGAAAAGATTTTCATAAGCTGCCTCCAGTATTTTGAAAAGTAAGTAAGAATAATAGGGAAAATATGATGTTTCAAGAATATAGCTGTTTCTCTCTCTCATTTTTCTGTGGTATTTTTCTCACAACTTTATTTAAACAACTGGCTGACCTGGTTATTCATACAATAACCATCACTGAAAAGCACAGTATGGTCTATGCAATGACAACCGATGGTCCACTGAGAACAACATACCCTGAAATGTAGAAAAATGCATGAACTTGTCATCTTCCATCACTCAGATTTAACTGTATGTTTCTTTTATAAGTGTTTTCTTTTGGACTTTATTTTGGCCTTCAATATTGATTAAGTGTATCTAATTTTTTAGGCCATGATCAACTCATCTAATTAAACCTCATAAAAGCTACTTGAAGTGGTAAAAATTTGGTTTACTTGCTATTCAAAATGATAAGGTTACAAGAGTTGCTCCCCTACACCAAAAGTAAAAAAACAAAAATTACATGGCAGTTACTCAGAAGACAGCTTAAAGAAAAATGTGGACCCACGTTTTGTCCCACCTTTCTGCTGTGTACCTCCAGAACAACTTTAATGGACACGTTTTCTAACAACTTAAAGCTCACAACTCCACGTGATGGGAACTGCAGGTCTTGGCCAAGAACCACCATTTTAACTACTACCTTAGACAACTTGAGGAAAGAGTTCATGCAGTATAGTACTTGCCTATGTCAGGATGCCTGGGAACTGTACCCAGAAGCCTGCTTTTCTGCTAAGCTCTTATGAAAAACCAAACCCCACTGCATTTATGTGCTTCTTTCTTTTAGGAAAGTAAGATGTAGAGCAGCAACAATTTAGAGAACGGTCATAGAGAGTAACCTGGGTAAGAAAAATCAATGGATAACTGTAGTGGCAACCTCATTCTTTGGCAAATGTTCTCTTACCAATTATTTCTCAATATACTAAAATATTCTTAGAAAACTTTGATAAATCATAATTTCCTTGACCATGGAGAAATGGGTGAATAAATTTGGTCCAAGCATAGCTTTCTACAGTCTGAGCATTAACAAGCTTTAGTTCCCATTTCAGTCCTTACAAAACCACTTTTCCTGTCCTTGGCCCACCCTCTACAACAGAACTCACAATACCTCTCTACTGTACACAGCTTCTGCAATAATTAACTCATGAACAGTTTCCAGCATACTGCAGGGAAAACTACTACAGAAAAGGATTACAGTTATACACCACATTAAGTTTGCTCTTAACCTCTTGTATGGATCACAGTCTCACCACAACTGAGAGGTTTTGCTAAGCACAATTTCCTACATTTTCCCTCAGAACACCTGAAACTTTGAACCACAACATCAAATATAAAAAGCCTACCTGCTTTATTATTAACTGAATTTATTACCTTCCATCCCTTCTTAAACACATACTTGTCATCTACACAATTACAAGAGAGAGATGAGCTCAGAAATGCCTTTGTGCAGTATATACCAGCTTACGCTTGAATAGTTATAGAGTAATTAGACTGGAATCCAGTAGAGTAAGTCAGTCTTATTGTCTTGTATCAGTTATCTTATATAAGTGAAATAGATAAATATTAAGTGCATATTACACAAACAGTGAAATTCTGCAAGGTCCCAAGTGAATCTCATTTTTGATACAATCAGATATCACTGCTATGGTGCTAAGGGCTAATTAACTCCAGCCAACTTTAGACGATAGAAAATTATTGTGACACCACTATTGCAAAACAACTCTGTAAGTTTTCATTGATAAGGATATTTAAATACTAATTTCAATTTCAGATTTATATATAGTCAAACATTATAAATTGTTCAGACACCCTTATTGCAATATGTTATATTACGCATTGCAAAACCTTCTTCTTAAAACTATCTACTTACATTTAAGGGATACAATATAAAACCAATTATAAACAAACCATAACAACAGCTCATTAATCAGAAATGTCAGTTTAAATATATCCCATTTGGAAAGAAAGACAAATGCTACTGGTTTTATAAACCTTATGAAACAGGGAATAGAGCTAGAGCTGGATTTCAAGAGTTGATGTCATTGTTCACAAGCCAACATAGGGCTTTAAAACTGTAAAGAACCTACAGCATATAAAATGGTTTCCAACTTGCAAGGGGCCAGGCCCCATTC
>WEIV01006034.1:284359-462722 GCA_013390005.1 Calyptomena viridis | reverse complement strand
TGTATCAGTTATCTTATATAAGTGAAATAGATAAATATTAAGTGCATATTACACAAACAGTGAAATTCTGCAAGGTCCCAAGTGAATCTCATTTTTGATACAATCAGATATCACTGCTATGGTGCTAAGGGCTAATTAACTCCAGCCAACTTTAGACGATAGAAAATTATTGTGACACCACTATTGCAAAACAACTCTGTAAGTTTTCATTGATAAGGATATTTAAATACTAATTTCAATTTCAGATTTATATATAGTCANGTGAATAATAATTTATGATACACTTTAGGTATATTACACATTCATGCAGAAGTGAATGTGCAATTCCATATTCTTATGTGTTATAAAGAGAGATAGCTTTCTAAAATCTTGTTTACTTGTATTCTACATGTCTTCCCTTCAAATGTTTAAACATTTCCCATGCGGAGATCTTTATATTTTAACACCTTTGTTCAGCAAAAAGCTTTCTAGCTACAGTGCTAGCATAACTCATAAATCACAAGCTACCAAAAATCAGGAGAAAGCAAGCCTGATATCCCTGGAGGTGTTCAAGGACAGGCTAGATGGAGTTCTGAGCAACCTGGTCTAGTGGAAAGTGTGCCTGCCCATGGCAGGGGGGGGTGGAACTAGATGAACTTTAAGATCCCTTCCAACTCAAACCATAAAATATTAATTTTATGATTAATATGAGCCAATAGATAAACTTTCTGCACATCTGAGGGAGATGCAGCAAAAAGAGTATGTACATTTGAATTTTCTCTTTGCCGATTTACTTTCCTTTTAGTACATATGCACATTAGCGCATAATATCCTTGGAACTGCTGAAACTTTACCAAATCAAATGTTAAAACATTGAAATTAAGTAAGATTTAGTAGGCAAAACCAGACGAGCAGTATATAGCTGCTTCTGCTTGTGTAAATATCCAATGACCTCATATTCCTCAATGCCTTCCCTCTCCTGAATTCAGCAAAAGACAATGTTATCTGTTCAAACAAAAAAAGTTACACACAAATATTTGAAAAAACCATGAGATGAACTTTACTAATTACATGGCACAGCATTCACTAGCCAATAAATACTGTATCCAGAACATAATGTAGGTTTGTACTTGAGATGATCCACTTGCCTGGTCACTGATACTATTGAGAGCATGTGTCTCATGATTTACAGGTACACATACGAAAGGAATCCTGACTCAAGAGAAGCTCATGGAATGTATTTCACTACAGGCATCCCTGCAGGTTACCCTCTTTACATGTCTATAAGCCTCAAAAACAGATTTAAAAGATTCAAAGTGAAGACAGAATGTATTGTTCTTTCAGGAATTTTCTGAGAATAACTCACTTTCCAACAGGCGATTCTGTGGGACTAAAAAAGCAAAACATACTGGCAGTGGTCCTTTTAAATGTGTCTGAATACAGGTGAAAATGCCTAATCTTGTGAATATAAATGTGCTCATAGACTCTGAAGACATTCTGTGATAGCTTTTGCCTGCTCTGTCATGGCGTTATCTCGGAAACGAGAGAATAATTCCTATTTTGGCTATGGAGCAATACTTGCCTTTTTTTTTTGTGTCTGTTCCTCATCCTTCACTTGGCTATTTTTTTGGATAGAAATATAACTTTTTCTCTAAACAGCAGTGAAACGTATATTGTCTGTTTCAAAACATCACAACCTCCTATTCTCTGATGCCCCTGCTTTCAAAGAAAATTCTGTGCATGGTAGGTTACATCATCTAAGTGTGTGTTGAGGTGCATATTTTTCCTTCAGTGTATTCATAAGATGAATACACTGCTTGCATGCACTTGTATCAATTCTGATTGAGAGAAATCATGGCCCTGAGATATACCCAGCAGTGCTAAATTATTCAACATGCTGTTCATAACATAAACTGATAACACAGGCATCACTGTTCCTGGGAATAATCTACAGGTTTACTACCTGGAAAACATAACTCTTATTCCCATCCACTCAGAAAGGAGATGCAAAGATGGTTTATGTGGCAGACACTAACTGTGTAACAAATATTCCATACTCTAGGATCTTTTAGCAGACTGCTGCAGAAGAAGGATTGATGAACTACTTTTTTTTTGCTTTTAATCCCGAAGGTTTTGAGCACAAGTAGTTCAAACTAAAGAGGTACTCTGATTTGATTAACTCAAAATGGAAAATACTAAGTTCTTATGAAGAGACGAATGTATTCAAGACTTCTATTCACATTGACTGCATTACCCTGTTATCCCTTTAACCCCCTTAAATGAGCTCCCATCATCAGTCATTTTTCTCTAGTTATTGAAATTCCTAGCAGTATCATTACTTCTCTATTTCTAAAAATCAAACAGAAAATGAAGGTGGATTAAGGAGAATTCTGTGAAAGCAGATGTTACAGGGAGTTCACTGAAGGTTAGGTAGTGCAAGAAAGCCAAGTGGAAAAAAATCTAGTGGGTGATCATATCTGCACTGACATCCATTGACTGAGCTTTCAGTTCTGTTTATCTCAGGAACCGAATAAATGGCTACTAATTGTAATAGTATCCAATAAGGCAAGGGTGCAAGTTGTACAACACTGCTGAAAGAAATAAGATTACATTTTATTTTTCTGAAGGAGCATTAACTTCTAAACAGAAATAATAATTTGATTATTTCAGAAAATACTAATAAATGTCATATATGTTTCTGCCAGAGCTCTAACAGAAGAAAGTAGGGCATAACGAAAGGACCCAGTAGCAGCAATACCTAGATGCCTCTTCTGATTCACTGGTAATTCAAGAAATTGATGATTCCACAGATACCTCTGGGATGTGAACTGAGGGATTGTTTGTTGATTTCATAAGCAATGGTTTAGATTCCTTCCAATATCCATTACTTTTTCTTATAAATGTCATTTAAATCTCCCTATCTGGAAAATGGAAAGCTCTTAAGAGAATTCTCAGGGAGGAATTTTAGGTACTAAATAATAATAATTGTTAGGACAGCATTTGCTGAATTTCAGAACTCAAAGGTGTGCTGTTTAAATGCGCGTAACCACTTGTTTATATGACATAGCGATAATTCCATATCAGATTACATGAATTATAAATTAATGGTCTAAAAATCTACAAAAACCATTTTTTCATTAAAAAGAAAGACCCTTCTTTAGTAGAGGTTTGACTGATAAGGGTAAATAGAGCTCTCCAGCAGTATTGTTTAAATTGACAATTACAAAGATAATTCTGTGCTGAAGGAAAACTGAAATTGTTCTACCAAGAGGAATGAGAGAAAGGCAGACAGTAGAATAATACAAAGAAAAAACCTGTACCTGAAGAACGTCCAGAAAAGCATGTTTCTAAATTATCTAGATACTTTTTTCTTGCCTGAAAGGCAAATGAAAATTTAAAAAAATATGTTTGTGTGGCCCAAGAGTATAAGAAACCCCACAGATGTCTTTAAAAAGCATTCTGTAGACAATGCTAACTTATAAAGATCTCTCCTGTCATGAATCCATTCAATCTAGTTAACAGAGCCTGCATGTCCCGTTTCCATGACACACTTAAAGGAAACTTGGAACAAAAACTATTGTGAAAGTGGGCAACTCTCTTTTTATGGCTTAATAAGTACTAGACAAATAATGTTAACATACATTAGAATGTTAATATTCATTCTAGAATGAATCCTTACTAGATAGCATTCAAAATGGGGAGGGGGAAGAGGAGAACAAAACAGTACTTACCCTTTGAAACCTTTCTTCTGAGGATCTACAGGAGATAACTGCTTATTAAAGTCTGCAGTATTTATTGTGTGAGGACTGAGCAAGGTGTGTTAACATGGTCCAAGTAACAAAACAGTTTGCAAACTCCTGTTACTTTGTCAAATGTATACTCCAAGTAAGCGAACAAACAAAGAAAGAAAACCTACCAAATGTTAACCTTCACAAGGTGAACAAACTGATTTTCAGAGGAGCTCTCAAGCTCCAGACCATGCATTAATAGGTGGGATACGCCTGATTTCCACTGCTGGGATGATGAGGCAAGCAGCTATCAGCCACCTCAAACATCCTCAGCTCCTTGAAGCAGAGGCCATAAAAGCCATGTTATGGCTCAGATAAGTGGGTTACAAACCTCTGCTGAATTGCCCTACGCTGGGCAGTTTGAAGGAGCTATAAGTAGTGGGGGCCTGAGCTCTAGCCATACACCCTTCACCTGCTGGGTGTCACCTATACAGCTGCATATATTTAAACCCGTGAGCAAATACGCACATAGCAATTTTCACTAGTTCTCAAGCTACTTGATTCATGTTGGTGCAGAGCAGACCACCAAGTGAAACAAAGACCTCTGACTCACAGCACAGCAGCTCTTCCAGTCATGGCCCCTGTGATGGCACCTCAGCTGCACTTGCATGCATTTCTGCATCAAGTGTTGTGATCATTCCTATGAGGAAAAACTATATGGCAATATATGGAATAGATTGAGCTTCATTTAGTTCACATACAAGAAGAAGAAAACTCAGTCACATGTGAAGAGCCAGGTGTCTCACTAGACTGTCACAAACCATCAATGGGTCATACCTAGCATTCATATATGCCTTATGAATTCACTGGTATTTCCTGAGTGCTTTTAGTATTTGCCTTTTCAGCTAAATGCAGTAGTAAAGTAGTATTTTAAAAGTGCTCAAGATATTAAAGCACTTGAGAAATTCTTTCAAGTATCTGATCTTTTGGGGTAAGATAAAGTGCATCTCTTTCATAGTCAAAACTGATGCAGCACAAAAAAGGAAAAAGCAGTAACTGTGTAAACTGAAAAGTCTTTCTAATGGGTATGGAACAGTGGGATCAGGAAGGGCAACTCTTCCTTTGGACAGCATAGTTTGCAAAGGAGGTCTTCCACTTCTTTATCATGGGAAGTGAAATAGCAATAAATGTAAACTGATAAATACCTGCAGAAAATGCTATGCAAATTTCTGCAAGTACAGTCACAACCTACCACCTCAAAGTGCTGCATTCCTAATGCCTGAATCTGCTATTTCTCAACATCCTGTATTAACAGTGAAACACATGTCCAAATTGCATCTCTCCATTTTGTGTGTATTCTTTCCACACTACACTTAACTCACTGCTAAGAAAAACCTGAGGTAATTTAGATTTCCTCTATTGGAAATATAGAAGCCTCACAAGAAACCTTTTATCAGAGTACTAATGGGAAAAAAAGAATGTAGGAGGCAGAAATGGGATAAAATCCTTATAGACCTCCTTACAGTCGAAAATTGGACAATTCAAAGAATAATTCCTAAAGCAACAGACCATACTTCATCTCTTTTCCAATTACTATTTTCTGGTTAATAAATATGACCTCCCTAGCAAGTACTACAGCTTTCCTAAGGCACTGTACTTTCAAAAAAAAACCAAAATGGAAATTTAGTAAACTTACTGGCAAAAGAAACACATTTCAGTCTTGAAGTATAAAATGTTTGCCAACTATATTTCAGGCTATCATTCCTTTTCTTGATTTTCTTATGTTCACTGGAGTGGTTCAGAGGAGCACACAAAAATGCTTATTGTGAAGAACACATTTTGCTGGAAGGAAGAAGTCAGCTATTCATAGAGTTGAATTCAGTGACACAGAGCTGATGCAAAGTCTGAAGCACTAATGTTGTATTTCTATAAACTGCAAACAAAAGCTTGGAACTCTGAAAATTAGTAGCTGTAACAGTCTGGCTTCTAAAACAAGAGTCACCAAAATTATATTAACTATCAATTACTAGTCTGATGCTATGGAGAATAAAAGAAATAATGTGCCTCATTACCAGCCTTTACTTAAGAGTTTTCAGTGGCTGTTTGGTTTCTCACAAAGATGTCTCACACTAAAATACTTCTAAATTACTTGCTAAATAAAGCATGTAGATCCCATCATACTATTTATCCTTCAGCTGTAACTGCTTGCCTTATCCAAGCCCAGGAAAGACAGCCCCAATTTGCCAATAAATATTCAGATCTTACAAAAGAAAAAACTACTTACTATTTACTAAAACAGAGACTAGGTAGAGACTAGGTACTACCAACAATTTACCTGAACTCAAACAGAGACATGTTTTGGTTCTCAAATATTGTCAAGCAGTCAAATTCCGGTAGCCTAACTCATGCTGAGCAGAGATTAATCCTACAGTAAATCTCTCTGAATTTCTAGCATTGAAAACAAACAAACAAAAACAGAGCCAGAGTGCTCACAAGAAACGTTCCCACTACTTTCAAGTAGATGGAGGCACAGTTGGTGATTTCAAATGTTTAGGGGATTTCTTCTGTATATTTTGTCTTCCCAGTTTTATATCTACATTTGCATCGTTCACTATTACCTTTATACTCCTACCTCTGTTTTCTTCAACTGGTGATTCTCATGGCCATGTCTTACCCCCAGGATACTGTGAAGACATGCAAAGTAAATATGCCACATGCATCTGTAGCATGGCTGTGCATTCCCATAGACCACTGTGGTGAGGGCTGAGGCTTGCCACAGAAAGTAGCTCAGTGGCACATGGCATATGAAAGTGATCCCAATTTTCAAGCACATTGCTCTTTTCTCTAAGGATTCACCTTTGCCAGTAAATAATGCCCTCACGCCAGCTTTGACACTGAGAATATCCAATATCCAATGTTCAGTACTTTGCAACACTCCGCTACCACCCTGGAGGCACATGGTGTTCCACGGGAGCAAGGCATCTGGGGAGGGAGATGCCCCTGAAAACTGTATGGCTGGTGCTGAATGTACATGGGGTCACACACGGCAGTCAGACAGGAGGGAGGAGTCTCCGCTAATTCTGCCTGGTGAGTTCTACCAGATGTGCTTGTAAGGAGGGCCCACGATTTGTAAAATTTTCAACAAGATGAATCAGACACAGAACACACTGTTAATAATACTGCTGAAATACTTCAGATCTTCAGCACAGCTGAATAATTCTGCACTATGTCCCTCAAATGGTCTGAAATCTTCCATGTTTATACAAAACCAGATACTCCTTTGGGCAAAGAGGTTTCAAAGCAAAGTCAAATACCGAAAAATTATTCATTTGAAACCACAGCAAAAGTTCAGGCATGTTACTGTGCAGGTTTCACTGCAGGCTCTAATGATCTAATCAGGATGACTTAATTGTATTTGGCTTTGAAACCAAAGCACGGCGCCCAAAAAGGAGAGGGTTGTTCTGCAGTACAGTAGCAGCTCCCAGCTGTAAGAGGAACTCAAGTGAGAAAGGATCCACACAGCCCACAGATAACTCCTTGCAGAAACTCTGTTTTCATAACAAGATCATCTGGAACTTCGAGCACAAACAACACATCTATTTTTGGAAATACACTTGATCTATCACGCATGTGGGGATCTGAACACCTTCTGAGGGAGAGAAAATGATGAGGTTGTGAACGTTTGCACAACAATTTGTTTAAAAGCTTAGAAAATTTAGGAATAATAATCTGGGCTAACCTTTCAGTAATCGCTTTCTTCCTGCTGTATAAAATACATGATTTGAAAACTATCATCACTGCTATCTTTTTTTCCATGCCCCCTCTTTTCTAATATATATCTTGCAATTACATTGCTACTGGACTCTGAAGGAAGACCTGAAGACGACTTTTGAAAATTCTCTTTGTAAATCTGTAAACAAAAAAGAAATACAAAAACCCTATGGCCCAAACAGCCATATCTATTGATTGAGATGGAGAGTAGCACTGCTTTTATTTTAATTCAAAGGGTTCAACAGTTCTCTTTCTCCAGTCTGCTACCCTATTATTGGAAAAATTTCATTTCCAAGTATGAAAGAAAAGCAGAAAAGCTTTGCAACCTGCTATTATAAATTTTCTGATTGTTTAAAAAGGTGAAAATTAGAAATTCTCCCATTTCTCCTGAAAACTAAAACTCACAAACCAAGATATAGTTAAGAGGAACCTGCTAGTCTGAACACAGGCAATGGGACTAATCCAAATTAATTTCTTTCAGAATAAAGCACATATTACAAGACAAAACCAAACCCAAGCACAACAAAACAAAAAAGCCAACCGACATCTATTCCAGTGGATAATTTTCCCCCTGTAAAAACACAGACTTCAAAAACCATGCATCTTGTCCTGATCTCAAGATATTTGGATCTTGACTAAAGTTGGGAGATCCTGTTTACTCTGATGAATAATCTCCTCTGGCTATTAAGTAGAAGGTTTCTGTGGGTCTTCACAATTCAACACTCTTTTCAATTTGGGAAAAGCAGAACTAGAAAAAAATTTTAGGAGTAATTCCTTATCAGTTGGGTGTGCAGTGTCATCTTCCTAGCGTTATTCAAGAGTCCCCTGCTCCTGCAAATCCCAAGGCCATGCAGGCTCTCCCATTCCAAGTCACATCAAAAGGTCATGATTGATAACAACAGCTCTCAATTTCTTCTGAAGTCAGTGCTTCACATGCCTGCACCCTCAGGTTCTTGCATGGCCCATGTTCTTTTCTCCTGCCCACATGTCTTGAAATCTGGCTGCACCAAAAATTGCATTACTGCTTTGAGTTAATCAGTTGATACATATCATTTTGTATTAAGAACATTGTTGACTATTTCCCTATCTTGTACCATCTGCAAACTTATCCCACTAGCTGATTTTACTGTTTTCTTCCAGCTGAAGCCCCCGAAAATACCACAGTCTATCATGAGCAAAACTTCTCATAATTACTGGATTAGTGTGACCAGCCTGAAAAACTGAGTGGAGTTGATTATAGCTCCTCCATTCTACGCAAATTTGCTGGAATACTGGGAGTTTCAATTAATACTGAAATAGACCTTTTCTGCTCAATGTTCAGCTAGTAAAAGTATGTAAAAATATTTTATGTCTCTATCATAATTAACAAAAAGTGAAATCACAAAGGGTGTAGGAAGAAAACTCCCTAACCTGAACAGCAGTCAATGTAAGTAAACTCCTCAGACCAGATACCAAGAGGAAAAGACCAACTTAGAGAAGTGGACATAATTCTGTCCCTTAAAAATGGAACAAATGAAGAAAAAAATCTAAACAGCTTAGGTATGGGCATACTACTGTAATGAAATAAAGTAAAATAAAAAAAAACCCAAACCCCAAGCAACTAAACGAACAAAAAATAAGGAGAAAGCTAAGTAGTAAAGTATTGGCTTTAAAGAATAATAGTTCTTTGGCTGACAATGCAGGTTATCTTTCAAAAATGCAGAACATAACACATCTGTGTAGAGTGATCAGACTTCAGCCATGCTTCCTGGTTCTGCAAATAATATGGGTAAGACTTGAAAGTTTGATAAAAAATAAACATATGCTGTTTCCCTGCAAAGAAACTGGAAATGCCCAAACGAAAGGAACACCTAACAGAGGAGAAAACATTTGAAGGTAAAATGTACACCACAACTGTATGTGTCAAATGAGAATAAATACACTTGGTCTAAGTACTCCCTTGTCAGGGCACACATCGACCAAAAATACAATTCTTCTTCTTTCCATTTCTAGAGGGACTAATAAATTAACCAGGTTCATCACAATAATCCTCTACCACATCAGCAAAGATGCATAATTCACTTTACTAGACTAGGGAAAGATCTCTGAATATGTTTTGTTGTAAAGGAAGTGTGTAAATGCATGTGTATATACATTCAGATAAGACATCCCTTACCTGCTTATTGGACCATTAAAAATAGAGGTTTTAGTGGCAGAATACAAAAAAATTACAAGACACAAACAAATAAACACTGGGTCCTAAAGTTGGAACCACTGCCTTTGATACCCTAAATGCCAAAGTGCTTTGAATTCAGATGCATGTGGAGCACAGTGACAGATGTGAGATCTTTCTGTAGTAATTTTACAGGCATGGTCCACACACACCTGTCCATTCAACNATATATATTTTTTTTATATATATACTATATAGTCTATACTATACTATATAGTCTATAGACTAGTATATAGACTATATACTATAGTCTATACTATATTAGTCTATACTAATCAGTGTATATAATGATGTATGATTACATTAGTATCTACCCTCCATTTTTTTATAGTTTTCACTTGTGTATTGTCCCTAACTTTAATTTGACAGGCACTCACTTTGAGCTTTTTACCTTAGTTTCTTTTCCACAACTATCAACAAGAAACCTCTGAAAAATGACTCCATGCTGAACTAGGAAAATAAAATATTAACAGATAAAGTTTCTTGACCAAAGAAAGTTTAGCCTGTTGACAGATACTCTGTTTGCTGTTGAACTGTCACACTAGAAGATGGATCATTAGGCATAAATCCATATTTGAGTTTATAATGATCTCTTTTCTATCTCATTGCAGAGCAGGTCAAGTACTATCTTTTTTAACCTATTCCAGGAAAAAAAAAACGAATGGGGAAGATAAAAGAACTGCTGAAAGTTTCTGAATAGAACTTTCTGCCTCAGATCAACATTTGAAAATCATTCCCAGCTGTTACATCTGAATTCTTAATTGTACACAAGAGGTTGAGGAGAAAATAATCAGCAGATGCAGCTACAGTTTGTTATATCTGTGATTATCTATTCGCTTCATGATTTACGGTTTTCAACCACTTCTGGAGAGACTGGCACCAAATTTATTCTTCCAATACTGCTATCTGTGCACAAGTGTTTAATTATAGGCTCCCTCACATTTTCTATGGAATAATTCTTGAGTGCAGAATGCTATATTTCAATTCTTGGAGCTTGTACTCTCAGAGAACAGAAAAAAAAAAAAACAAACCAGGGATTCATGGTGGCAATTCCAAGATGCTAAAAGCTCAGCCCCACTCCCTGTGCCATTCTGTCCCCTAAACACCTGCTCTCCCCAGAAATCCAAATAAATTCAGGCATACGGAGAAAATAAAGAAAAGAAATAAAGAGAAGAGCAGGGAATGGGGAGGGCAGAGGCAAACACAGCAGTTTGGGTTATCTCTTCTTTTTTCCATCGCCTTACATATTCCATCTGCATACCCCATGTCTCAGAAAAGTCTATAAAATTACACTCTACATGTGCTTCAACATGTTGGTTGAGGGAAGCAATTTACACGGAATTCAAGCCTGAACACTTCTCCATTTACAGCCTTTAATCATGATGTCTTCCAAGCATGTTCACCTGAATGCTAGGAATAACATGATGCTTCCAGGTGTGCTCAAGTGCACTGGGGTCTCTCATGTCTGGTGAAGCCTGTGTGCAGACAGTGAGGGTGACAGTATGGACTTTCAAGCTCACAAATGTTTTAACAATTTATTGTATAGGTCTGTGGCACTTTCATGTCAGAGAGGCAAGAAAAATGGATATTTAACTCAGTAAATTGTGTTGCTCTGTAACACAGAAGCCATTACAACATGGATGAGATCTGGAATCTATTAAAAGACATAATGGAAAATAAAAGCTAAACACATAAATAACTCATCCACTTGGAATTTCTTTTAAAAATATTGAAAACCATTAGACACAACCAAGATTAAGTGTCTGTAAAATATTTTTTTTAAAGAAACATTTTTTTTCACCGGGGCATATGAGAACAAAGCAACATCTAAAACTTCAACAAAGAGAAGCTTTATTACTTCTGCCTAGAAATTTTAGGCTCCAGCCTTAACTCACTTTGTTCCTTATGGCTGTGGTTGGAAACTACAGCAGTTTACCTGGCATGCACCTTATCTACTACGGCAAAACACCCATTGGAGACTAAAGATGCCCAGAGACTGAAACACAGAACCCTTCAAAACCAAGGACTAAATTTTAAGGATGCACTGATTATACACTGGACCATGGGAGTTCCTCCTCAATGACCAAATACCATGTATTATTCAAGACAAGATCTCTTTAAAACAGAGGGATCAGTGGTATGGAAATGGTTCTGCACAGATTGAAAATTTTTAACCATAACCATGCAATGAAAATTAGTTCCAGCATGTTGTATTTCATGTAGGAGAACTTACATCTCATAAACCAAAAATCTTTTCTTGTTAAATTATTCTAATGGTCACTTAGCTATCTTTTGGAAGCTATCAGAATGAGAAATGTACATAAACAGAAAATCTGTATTTATATGATGGCATTGATTCAATTAAACCTTTAGCGATGTATTTTAGCTGAAATAGCTACATATGGAAAGCAGATGAAGCAAGCTGAAATTACTTTTAAGATAAAATTCTAATTAAAAAAGTATATATTCAGTAGAAATATATCTTCTGTTAAATATACCTTCATTCTTCAGTGAACTGTGGAGTATTTCTCTGATCATGTATATATTCTATGAGCACTAAACTAAGGCAGAATTCTATAGGACTACTTAAACAACCACAGTATGTAAGCTTCCCCAATGGCACCTTGTTTATAATAATTTATAGTTTTAAGATTTCCAGACTACACAGAGGTGGTGGGTTAACATACCGGCAGAGCTCTGCACTTCAGACATTTAAAACAAACACTGGGTAATGACACTGCAGGGTGGCAGTGAATACAAATATGAAAGGCCACACAGTAAGTGGCATTCGCTTCTGCAAATGCTTGGGCACTGGTTGAAGAGACAATGACTTAGAACAACTCTGATAATTACACTTCAAAACTAAAAAAACTTAAGACTTCTTTGGTTGTCTCTTGTAGTGGTGGATCTCTGGCTCTCCGGACAGAAGAAGAAAGGATCCCAACCTGGCCCCCAACCCAGGGGCTGCAGCTCAAAACAGACCTGCTGAGCCAAGGGACTGGATGAGGATGTGGGCTCAGTCAGGGCAATAATTTAAGATTTTGGACAGGATTCTGGTTTCTAGACCTCTAGAGATTGATGCATGTTCTGAAGAATAAAAACATAGCCCCAAAGTGTTAATTAAAAAAGCCTCTTCCCTTCTCTTAGCAAACGGGATGTTGGACGATTCAGCCTGGGGATTGCACAAGATGGCAAGGCTTGCCCTACAATGACGGGCTGGCATGGGCAGCAAAGAGGAGGCAGGTAGCCAGGCTTGGAAGGCCACATCAGACCCTCCCTGATCCACAGAAAATCCTTGGCTCTGCTCTTGGGTAGCAGCAGGGCATGACAGGAGGAGAGGGACTGGCAGCAGGGCTCATTCTGCTTTGCACCATCAAAGCACCAGTGGGGAGAGCAGGTCAGAGAAAGACCTCTCAGACCTGGGTCCCTTCCACTTCTCCAGGACTGGCACCAGCTTCAGCTTCCTAAACAGCTCCTGTCATCTCCTGCCTTTACTTCCAGACAGGGCAGGCATAAAGACCAATCTAGGCTGTGAGGTAAATCTGACTGTCATCTGGGGGGCCAGGAAGGGATGGAAGATCATCTTTCAAATGAGACAAGGGATTCCAGGCTGAAATGGGCTCCAAGAAAACACCTTTGGTCAGAGGAACAACTGGTCTCCTAAGCAGAACAAGGAACATCCCAAAGAGTCCTTTGCTGCAGCAATACCAAGTGATCAGAGGAAAGTAAAAGCATCAAGTACACTGAAGTGAAAACCCTCAGAAGGAACAAAAAGGAGTAAAAACACAAAGAGGACTGCAAAGAGGACAACCTGTTCCCCAGGAGGTACACAGTATCTGGCCCAACAAAAGTACCTAAAGTTCCTAAAATAATTATTCTTTTAGCATAACTACTAGGCGAGCTTTTCCTTCCAGTACGAGTTTCCATGATGCAAAAGGTCCCACTCTGAACTTGACCTGAGCCCCATATCTTTAACAGCAGAGAAAAAAAGAAGATGCAATATTAAGCAAGTCCTTTGAAGCACTTAGTGTCTGTTCTCTACAATAAAAAATGTTTTAGAAGATTTGACAGGACTTCTAAGAGTTGGAGAACATCTATCTACCAGGGTCTGACAACTCTCAAATTTGTTCCAGTGAGGACACAGAGGTGGTGTAGGAGCTCAGACACTGGAGCACAGCAGGCTCTACTGATCGGGGGATGCTAAGCTGAAGGAGTGTCAGGACTGAACCACAGGAGACAAAAAAATCACCATGAACAAACTCCTAAGTGCACTTGAAAGTCTTCACCTTCTGCTGCTTATTTTTCAAAAAAGGAAAAAAATTATAGTTTCACAACCCTAACACTGCTCTATCAACAACGAAATAAAAGGAGAATATGGAACAATAACCATTTAAACATTTGCCTCATAAGCCATTAGTGGGGGAATGCAGCACTATGAAAACAGTAGGTCTGGACACCAGCAGTATTATCTTGCTTAATGTGCCAAGGGTTGCAGTGCAGTGAAATTCATGCTGCTATGGTGCACTTCGTGCACTGGCAAGGGACCACTAACCTGTACAGGACTGTCCTAAAAACATAAAAGGAAGCACCTTCAGAATAACATCATGATGGGCTGACATTAAGTCTAAAACATTTATTCTCCTAAGCATCCCAAGGATGAATAAATAGGTAAAACTGAGTTCAGTACAGATATATCAACACTCTGGCCTGCGACAAATTTGGGCCTCAGTTTCCCCACTTCAAAATAAAACATACTTCCCCAATCTACAGGGACACCGTAGGACTGTAATTCTTTATTGAATGTGACAACTGTCAAAAACCTTAAGGAAATAATAAATTACATTACTGAATTTAAGATTATTGATATGCTTTGCCATCAGTTAAAGAGTTTTGTTTACTAGTAAGTTGATTTTTTTCCCCCTTGCTTAATTGAGTTCAAGAAATTTGTGAAACTTTTTCTGGTTCTGCCACTGACAAATGACAATCTTTAAGGTAATGGTTTGAAAAACATGAAGCAACTATAGACCATGAACTTGCAACGGTATGCTTCAGCCAATGAATACAATACATGAAGAGAATTCAAAGTAATAGTAAGAAAGTAGCATTACTCCTCAATAAGGCTCTGACAGGACCATAAAATAATGCAAGGTTAGTTCTGCTGTGTGTGCGTTTCAAAAGTGAAGTTGAAGATCTTCAGCACATTCAGAAAAGACGTATAAAATTCTGAATTATGGATGATGCCAGAGAAGTTCTCCCTGCAGGCCTTATTCAAAAGAATAAGTGATTTGATATGTAATGTGGGTACCTATAAGAAATTTCTGATTAAAAGACTACACTTAAATTCAGAATAGCATGTGACATGGAGGAAAAAAGTTATTAAAGCAATCAGTTTGGTCCTAAAATGCAGAGATTTGCTTTTTAATATTAAGGTATATTTCTGGAGGTGAACCCCTGATTTTAGTTGATGGAAAGAGTTGAGACTTCAGCAGGACAAAAAACAGAGGCACAAGATTAGCTTTAATTCCTATTATTAAAGTGAGCTTTAAGAACTGAAATTTGCTCATCAAACTTTTCTTTGTTACTTATTACTATGTCTGGTTACCAAGATATTAAAAAAAAAATCATAAAGGAAAAGGTACAGGATATAGAGGCTTGCAAGAGTTTAACTAAGGTGTATAGCAAGAAATGGATGAAAGTCCAACACATTATTTGTGTTTTTCAAGAATATTGTTTAATGTAATTTAAAAGCACCTGACTAACAGCAATATAAGAGTTGAATATTCCACTGAATGTAGAGAGATTAATTATCGTAAAGAAGGATGCTTGGTCTGCTCTCAGTTTGTCATTATGATCTCATTTGTGATTATGATTTGATGTGTAGGACCATATCAACCTTCTCAGCTGGTATCAGGACACCACCTTTCTGGCTGAGTTTAGTTTCAATGAGAACTTGTGACACAGGAAAAAAGCATTCAGCAAAAGCCTCAAGGCTGTGCAATTTCTCTTCAATTCACAGCAACTAAGAATCCTCCTCACCAGTTGGTCTAAGCAGCTTTCTACCAGGAGATAAAGCCCTGAATAGGTTTGAATCTGTTTTTGTGATGCAAAATTATACTGTCTAATCTTAATGGAAATGTTGAAGTGAAGCTAAACAGGTATTTCTTTTGCATCTGCATGATGCAAACAAGCCTCTATGCAAACAGAAGAAAAGAAGAGCTGAAGTTTGGTTTTACTATAAATTGGTCAGGCACTGATCAGACAGTGCAGAATTTGTTCTGAATCTCACTGTTTAAAGTTATCTGTGTTTTAACAGCATTGTGGTTGCAAACTGAGCTACATCGCTGCTCTTCCAGTGGCTTTGTCATTAATAGATAAAGTCCCTAAACATTTTCCTATCTCCTGGCAGAAAACACAATGCCACCTGCAAATAGACAATTAAAGCAAATGCCACTCAACTACACACAATAATCATCCACCCAAGCTCCAATTTAGTAATGACACCAATAGGGGAAAGGATTCTTTTTGGGAAAACCACATTTTCATCTTTTCAGATGACCTGCATAGTGAAAACCACAGAAAGGAAGAGCTGGCTTGTCCCCTACATCACTCCAGTAAAACCAAGTTGGTTTAAATCAGGACTTTAGAAATCTGACTGAAGTCACGGACTGTATGAAGTCATGTCTGATAGTGTTTTCTCTAGCAGACTATCCTGCGTGAGAAAGTGATGGGGAATCAACAGAGTTCACACTGAAAGGTCAATAATAATGATTGCTGTGTAAGCAGTATAGCTCAGAACATTTGTATCCACGATACACACTGTGTGTAATTGGTCTGTTGACATGACCTGCCTTCAGTTTTGTGAGCTTTCAGTCTTGCCCTATAACAGCCACAACGAGAACACTAAATTTCCAAACAACCCAACTCTTGTAATTCTGCCAACAACAGTACCACTTAGCTCCAGATACATCAATGTCTAATTGCTACAATTGTTTTTATCATCACTGGCAGTCCACAGCCCTATCACCATCTATGTAACAGCTAAAAAGACAGCCATAAGAAATCTTGGAACTGACTCAGCTGTTCCAGGAACTCAACACAGAAATTTCCAAATCACTGTACATCCTGCCTGCTGGGCTCCTACAGAGAGGATAAAGAGAGTAAAAATTTTAGAAATTTCTGTGTTTCATCTTACCCATTGCTAACAAGCCAAAACTAATCTATTTGAGTTATGAAACTAACATGAGGAATTTCTTCTTATAGACCCCTAAAAATTTTCCAATGGCCATACATGTTTAAGAAAACGAAGCTTCTCAAGAGCTTTCTTCTCCCTCATGGAGCTTTGGGACCCAAAGGAGTGGGGTCCATGTCTCCCCAAACCCTGCGAACACAGCTGGGGTACCATAATCTTGTTCACAGAGGATTAAGGGCAATATCATTACCACATATACAGTGTCACAATCTTTGGATGTCTGTTGGAAATTTCATTTAACAGAGCTTTGTAGATTGAGTCCTGGTCCCTGCCTCAATGCTAGCAGCTGTTTCAGAAGTAAAGAGGAGGAAAGCTGGCTGCAAAAAACAGCTTGCACAGGAGAAGCCATGAGAGGTGAGAGAGGAAGTGTTCATGCAAGACAGAACAATTCCAAGACGTTAGGAGGAGAGTACAGCACACAGGACATGTTGTTCTCTGATAAGCTTTGGGTAGCCAGGCTCAAGGACCTTAAAAAAAGACACAAGTTTTAATAAAGCCCCTGGAGCTGCTTATACGAGGCAGCATATACCACATACAAACTGTGCTGCTCAATCCCCTGGGACAGAACCGCTACTGAATTTAGCAAGAAAGAAGCCACAAATAACCACCGCTGTTTATCTCCACGCTACTAAAACACATTAGTGGTTAGAGACCCATTAACAGTGCTTTCTTGATAAGGCAGCATTTTTTTAAGTTTTTCAAAACTGAAAAGGCAAAACAATATATAATTAGAGAGCTGCTTCAAAAACATGTAAGCTGCTTATAATTATTTCCCCAATATCTGAACAGCACAAAGAAAAAGATAAGACTGATTGTCACTACAGATGATCAGAAGTACTGTTTCCTCCTTGTTTGAATCTGTGCAGTTTAACAAGTATTACTCTCTGAATGAGGAAAGAAGACTATTTTTCAGGTCCTGCCTTCATTCAACACACTTAGTCTGTCAGGTGCTTGTGGGCTTCTTCTGAGGCAGCAGCAGGGGCCCAGCAGAGCTGGACAGAGAAGGGAGAGGGCAGTACAAAAGTGATTAATTTGAAAACAGAAATCAGGATATCTAGTTTCATAAAAACTTCTTTTCTTCTGAACCTACTTGATTACTATCACACACGAGTATTTGGAAGGCAGCTCTGTTAGTGCACCTGGGCTGACACACATGGTTTCTTCATGGACTCCCCCTCTACCACATTATTTTGATTGTCACATCAGTATTTTTTTTATTCCAGCCTTCCATGTGCCAGTGTGGTATAACAGGAAAAGTTCTGTAACATCATTAGAGCTACCATTTTCAGCACTGCCAAAACGTTTGTTTTATATTTGTGTTCAAGGAAGTTCTACTGTCACTATTAGCAGACGATGCATAGACTCCATAGAATCTAATCTGAGAACACTTCTTTTTTTTTTTAAACTAGAACTGTAATTTATGAATTAACTTACTAAGAATTATGACACTTTTCTTTTCCAGGCTGTCATTACTCCTGTTTGTTCCTTCAACTATTCTACACAATCAGTACATAGTAAAAACATGTAGTTGCTTTTGAAGGGAAGAACACAGGATAACTAGGAAAATGTTGTAAGTATGACTAGTAGCTATACAGATTTCGAATGAAAAAACACATGTAGTCAAAAATTATAAATGGACCATCCTGAGAAAAACTGCTAGGAAAAATAACAGTACCAGTAAGCAAAAGAAGCCCAGGCTGCAGCACTGTCACCACTTTCACTGCCCGCATTATCAACAGCAGCACAGTGCCCAAATACTCCCAATGTCAGAAGCCTCCTCTTGTGTCTCCAGAGCACTCAATCCCTTGGAGGCTCCAGAGGGGGATTTTAAATGGCTACAGAGTCATTAAAGGCCCAAACCAAAAATCATAAGCCCCATATGCACTGCTAAACAACAAACAACATAAGAGCACAAAGAGAGAAGAAACAACGCCAGGAGTAAAAGGCAAGTTAATGGCCATTGAAACCAGTGACCTGGCCAGGCCACTGGGACATTTCAAAGGTCGACCCAGGCCAGGATTTCACCTCATCATGACTTTTGCTTATCTAGGAATCAACTCTCTCTTCTACTTTTGGAAAGAGATGAGCGATGCTGAGAAAAGTAGCATAACAAAGTGATGATTGTATATCTTTTTCAACATCAGCATTTTATTAGAGGGGTTATTTGCCAGCTTATTTTTACAGGAGCTCAAGAGGCCTGACTGCATATTTGAGAGTCTGTGCTGTGGTCTAGTTTTCAATGACAAAATGCCAGAGTTGAATATGCAATGCCAAACATTCCAGAAACCTCCTGCACAATAGTCACTTTAAATGATGTCTTACTTTTCCTGCTCTGTGAGGCATACAGAATAGCAAAAACTCATCTCCTGCTTTTAAAATGCCATAAGACACAGTAATGGTAGACAGTTACCACTTCAACACGGGAAAGCAAACAAACAGACTAGCCCAGCTCCTCAACCTTTTGTTTTGCAAAGCTAAAGATTCGTAGCAATTCACACACCTTTTCTCTCAAGTCCATTAGCATGTACTGTGTATAGAATAGGGAACATGCCAAAAATCAAACCCCAATCAATATATGCAGTGTTGTAAAACATGGAATTGTATTTCCCCCAAATAAACTGCTTTAAATAGCCAGAAAATCACTGTAAAACTAGTATGTCAAATAGGAACTGAGAAATAGCAACAAAACCTCTTCTGAATGAGGTCAGAAGAAAATAAAAAATGTTGAAATATAGTGTATTTGTACTGCACTGTTAGGAATGGTCCTCAGATGGGGATTAGGTCTCATTGTGCATGGTGCTGTACACAAGCATTGCAAAGCTTGAAGTGGGCAGTAAAATCCACTCCAAAGACACAATAATTAAAATGCATGGTCAAAGACAAAATGCTAATACACAAAAAATTGCACATTATGGTTGGTTCTGTAAGGTAGCAATTAGCATACCATCTGCCTAGTCACTGTTAAGTGTTGTACAGGCAACCTGACAGACCTGAGTTACAAAGAACAATTTGAAAGAGGGTGTTCCTAATAAAACTGGGAAGAAGTGTGTGGGAGTTTGAAAATGTTGACGCAGCCTAGTGCCTTTCTGCACATCTCTCCCATAACTGTCAGTGCAAATGTCATAATGAAGCATTATGATTCACAGCAGAACAGAGTAAATGCCTCTGATCATGAAATACAGTTGACCAAAACTGACTAAATTAAGGTAACTATGGAACGACTCCACATCACTGTGCCCCATAAAGCCTCCATGCATTAAGAAGCTCTTCTAAAGACAAATTCACTGGATATCTTTCTAATGACTGTGTTATATTGTTGGCCACAATATAAGAAGTTTCAACAAGCCACTTCATTCCTCCAAACAGACGTAGTAAAATTTTCTTCTTTTAAATTATTGAAAATACTACCAAATCAGAATGCAGATTTTGTGCTTACGTGTTTGTGTTCTGTGNNGTGTTCTGTGTTTTAGGAAAAAATGGATACAAGTGGAGTCATCGGTAAGAAACTGCATGTTGCTGGAAAACTGAAGAATTTGAGTCTGTTCGTGCAGAGGGATATATGGGTGATAAAACAAATGAAAAGGTTCTAATTTGTATGAGAGTTCTCACCCAGATTACCTTTTTTCCTTCATTAAAAGAAGAAAAAATCAAAAAAAGCAGAAGTAATGACTGTTATATCTGATATACCATACACTGCATCTGAGAATATTTCCACCTCTCACATCCTCTTGCTCACAAATTTGCACTTCCTTCATCCCCACATAGTAGAAATTTACCTTTTTCTCAGTTCTTACCCAGACAAGGCAAAAGTTGTTTTTCTGCAAAATCTCTCTCTTATCTGCTTCCCTATTTGCAGGACACTTCACTTTTCAGATTCCTAAATTAAGAACTAACAAACATAATCTAGCATGACTGTCCCAAGTTTCATCCAGGTGTTACTATTTGACACCCTCACACACACACACATCTCCAATACTCACAATCATGGGACAAGATGAGGGCAAGTTCTGATAGGTATTGCCACATGTAACAAATAATTTACATAATTAAATGGACATAAGTATATACACATATAAGCATATATTAAGGTTACATTTTGTTCCAAAGACATATAAAGAGCAATTTCGTAAGGCAGGTACCCAATATAGAGAACACACTGAATTAATTTTACTTTATTCTTTTTGTTTTATGGAACAGTCTGACATGTTTGATTACTCCATTTCAATATGGAACTCAAAGCAGACGCAAGATGCTAAGCAGTACAGTAATCAGAGCTCACCACTGCAGTATGATTGAGTTAGGATCTCTTAAAGCAGACTGCACAATTATGGATCACTCAACAAAAAAAAAAATCCACCTAAATAATAAGCTACTCAAATTAGTTATCCATATTTTTTCATCAAATAGGTTTAAACTATTTCACAATAGGCTTTTTTTCATTCTGTCCCTCCCCAACAGGAACAAAGTATGATGATTACATCCAAGATTTGTTATTCAAGTTCTAATTCATTGATGATAACATACAACAGTCTTCCTAAATTATGGCCAAGAAAAACAGCCTTGCCCACATAACAATGCAAGGCATTACTTCACACGTCTGGAAGAATCTCAGAGCTTCTACTTCTGTAGTTCTTCCAGCTCCTTTATGGTAGCATATCCAGCTATGCAGTATCTGGTCTACTTTTATAAAGCTTTTGTAGCTTGATAAAGTTATTTGCACTTCTTTTTTGTCAACTTTTAAGTGCCTTTGTTCTTGGCACTCATACAATTACTAAAATCATTTTTCCAATTAGCTTTAGAATCCAGATGTGTTACTTTGTTAGGCTTAGAAGTGGCACAAGCTTCTTATGAATTTGTCTTTTTTTCTCTAAGAAAAACTTTTCAAACAAACCCTTTCCAGAGATTAAGTTTCTTATTTTCAGTTATGTTCTTCTTGCTTGTTATAAAGGCTGCTGGGCATACTGAGATGCTTCATATAAGTCTTATACTACACAAAAGCTTTACATATGGCATCCACAACCATTTGAGAGCACCCACCCTAAAAGCAGACAGTGAACAAAGGTACATAGATATTTAAATATGTTTGTCACCTTATCCATGTTGTTAACCATGCTTGAACTAAAACTCACCACATGCAATTCTGGAAAATCCATAGTTAATTTTTACGCTATGATTATTTTACACTATGATTATTTCTACAGTATTTCTGCAGTACACTGACACCACAAAGTAGTAATGTAATACTACTTCTTAGTGTAACGCTACACTTTAAAGTGTACACAACAGTGTAACACTGAAAAGGTTCTTGTTGGTTTGCTCCATAGTTGCATTGGACAGAAATATAGTTTCATGCCTGAAATGCAACAAAGAAGTTGCTAGAGTCTTCACACAGACAGCTCTGGGCTTGTGCTAGAGATTTAAGAGCACAGCACTACTCCAAAGGTCCTTATGCATCTGGCTGTTTCCAGTGAAAACTCACTGACTAATGCACAAAACGTGATTAAAGGGTTTTACATGAAAACAAGATTAATGCAGAAGTCACAGTGAATAGTGATTTTCTAATTCAATCTGCAGCTGTTATTGTACAAAATTTAAGTATATGGTCTATTTTCAATCAATTGTATCTACGTGAGTTTCTGGTTTTTGGTCAGTCTACTCCAAATTCAGCATGAAGGACATCAGGCCATGAACAGGAACATACTTTAAAATAACCTTACCTCAGGGATGTAGTAGATGCTGAATAGTGTCTTCCACTTCCAGGTTTACAAGAGAAGTGCTGCAGTTCACTGCCAAAAGAATTCCTGCCCTACAGGTACTGTCTAATGCTGGTCACAAAACACCCAAGTCCAACTTTTTTTTACACTGTTTGATTAATTGCAAATAAGGTAACTTTACTGGATATAACCAATGCAGAACTGACTGCCAGCACCAGCAAATAAACCTGACAATGGATGAAGGTGGAATCAGACAAACCTCAGACATGACATGAGCCACCATTGCATGTGTCTTCCAGGAAGACAACTGGTGAGCCAGGTTCAACTAGTTCACTTCTCCTTCACAAACAGTAACAATGTTTTATTCTTATCAGAAACCTGACAAGAGTAAACTTCAATGGTTTTCCTTCCAAGGCAAACAAGGAACATGCCTCTTCTTTAATACACATTAGTATAAAAAGAAAATTCTCATGACAATAACCATGTGGTGATAACTCACCTCATTATTACCAGGGTTTTGTAATTTCAAGACTTCTAATTTCCTTAAAATATCAAAGTAGATAAAATATAAAAGACCCATGTGTGTAGCACAGCAGTGGTTAATGTTCACTACGGAAGGCAGAAGTAATCCCTCTTTTGCTGTGGTCTACAAACTGCTGTGGTAATTGGCTGAAAGGCTCCTGGTGACTTTTCCTGTGGAAAGGAAACTATTCCCCTCATATCTGCAGGGCAGAAACAGTTGATGTGAACTTTAGGGTTTTTTTTGTTCCCCGAATAAAACAGGTATTAAATAATGAACAGGATGGAAGACCTTTGAGGCAGGAGCCATTCTACAGAAAGAGCACCATATAAGCACTAAATGACTCTCTCCACTGATGCCTGCAGAAAGCAAAGCCTTCTCTTGGGAACAATTGTACACAGGACCCTTCTCCTGCCACACACAGTTTGGAAAGGTGGGACAGTGTAAGTGCTACAGGTGAATCCTACGCACCAAACAGAAATGAAAGGCCCCTTAATAGAAGACCAAATAAATAATAAGGGAGTAAAGTTTATAACTGAATTCTTCTTTTCATCAATAACATATAAACATATAATCTAGTTTCTGAGTACTCCTAGTACATTCTTTTTTCCTACCCTAATTTCAGACACACTAGAACCATTATCTTGGTTTACAAGAAAACAGAAGAACTATGTATTTGCTCCTCATTCCTACAACCTGCTGGTCAGCCAGGTGTCTGCCTGCCACTGCACTGCCCTCGTTACTGTGATCTGTAACAATAAACATATTTATGCTCTGATCTAGCAGACAAAAGGTGCTCATAGATCAGTCTCCAGTGCATCTGCAGTCCATGAAACCTGTGTCTGTGACCTTCTAAGGAACATTTCACTTCTGAAAGTGAAGGTATTTGTTATTCAGATGGCAGTTCAATATTTCCCCCTCTCCTTAAACTTTGCAGAAATTCACATATGCTTAGCTTCAAGACACCTGCCTAACATTTGTAGTACTATAATACTGGTGCCTTTAAAGATAAACTTATGTATGGGAGTTTGCAAAATGAGATCTTTAGATAAGAACAGAAAAAATGTAGAATGAATGAAAAAATATAAAAGAGTTGCTACACCCTTCAAAACAACAAAATGGAGTAGTCAGAACATTAGTAGCCACTCTTGTTCTCTTGCACATCTGCAAATACTTTTGAAGGCAATGAGAATATGGGTACGCAGGGAGTAAAAGAAGGTAAAGGCAGAACAAACACCTTACCTTTTTCCCCAGCTTTAAGATACAGCTAAACCAACACAATACTAGATACTCCACATCAATTCAATTACAGTAACTGAGCAAAAAGATTGTTAAATTTATGTAATTGAAGTATATATGCAGCTTTCCATAACATTTTATATCTCCAAGGACATCAAATTAATTACCATTGATGTATGGTAATAAAATATATAATAACATAAATTAATTTTCTTCATGAGAAGTTTTTTAAGTTTTATCACTGAACTATTTTCTCTTCACTTGCTTCCAACTATTGCAAATGAAACTGACATGCCTTTTGCAAGCACAGAAGAAGTTGCAAATCAATTTTTGTTACTGATTTGCTACCACTGGATGCCTCTTAAATAAATATAATCAGCCACTGTGGCAAAGATCATCATGTTGCCACCATCCAGTGGAAGGAGTTGAAGTCACATGTTCCCAAACTATTCAGGGGGGGGAAAAAAAGAGTTCTGCAAAGGACACAACTCTGAAACTTGTTTTGCCTTGCATTTGTGTCATCTGTCCCCTAACCTCTCCTCACCTACCCACCACAACAGTGCAAAAACCACATGCACTCCCTCCACCATCCTTGTCGAGGAAGGACAGATTCCCTGTGCAGTTAGTCTGGAGTAATGTATATGCCATGTGCAGTCAGGTGTCGGCAGTGCTGCCTCTGCTCCCTGCCCAAAGTGGGTTTGGGGCAGTGTACGACACTCACCTGGGGTTGCCTCCTCTGCCCAGTGACCTTTAGGATAGCTATTCTCCCTTCAAAAAATCACTGAAGACCATTCTGCAGACAAAGAGGTAACTAATCATTCATGTAAGCTTTCTCCTCTCAGGAAATGAGTCTGAAATCCAAATACACCAGTGCACCTGTCAAGGCTGTGTACTGCAGGCAGGTCAGCAAGAAACAGAGAAGGGGCTTTGGGAGGCAGATGAAAAAAAAGGAGGTGGCTGATGCTGACAGAGAAATCCAGCTGAACATATTTTAGTATTGTCCCAGGAACTGATCACATCAGCAGTGACTGTGGGAGAAACAGGAAATCCCAAACGACTTACTTTACTAGTAAAGCAAAACTCTAAGCACATTACCAAAAAAGTCCTGGATTTGTTGAAGCCAAGATGCACTATGACATTAATGTCAATGCTCTTAAAATTTCACCCTCATGTCCACTGCAATATCAGCATGAGCGTTATTATTGCAGCCTGGATTACAGGCTTTTTTAGCTGTATTGCCTTTCATTTAATGTTTAAAATCTATTTAATTATAGCTAATAAACTGTGACTCTGTATTATGTGTCCGTGAATTTTAGTTAATGATGCAGTGCTTTGGCACAGGACCATACACTCAATTCTGTCTCTAATTAGGTCTGCCACACACTCACTTATTTAAATGGGATCTACTTATGTGTCTCTGGAGGGATAAGTGAAACAAATGGTTATCTTGTATCCGAATAAATATTTTTGCTACTGGTCAAAGAGCTTTCAGCAATGACTCCTTGGGAAGGGCAAAGATGAAGAATAACATCATGAACTAAAATATAAGGCTGAAGTCACATATTTATTTCTCAGCTGATCTAACAGCTCAGCACAGCTGGAAGGGGGGATGACTTCCAAGTTCTCCTGACCCAATCCCAACACATATCCCCATCTCCCTCCCTACACATAAGGTGAAACTATTTGTCTTCTCCTCTCATTCCCTAACACAAAGGTTAATTTTCTCCTGTTTCTGTGAGTCTTTAACTAGTGTATGGGAAAAGAGAAAAAGAAGGATAGAGAGTTGTTAGATCAATACAGACATAACATGCAATTTTAAACTAAGTTAGCCTTGCTGCTGTAAAAATTAACAGAGATTGCCTTTTTATACTTATTGGCTTATGGCTGGCCCAAGGTCACGAAAGAGGAATCCAGACAGTGGCCCTAGACAACCTCATCACCCAAGTGGCACTTACATGTGGTGGGGTGCACCTGCAGTTTATTATATTTGTCATGTTGTTTCTGCACAGTTCTGTAACCCTTTGTTTATTCCTAAATAGACTGCTCGGTCATCCCCCTTTTCCTTCCCATACAATTGTACACTCCTATTCTGTATCCTCCTCCTAATTATCCTTAACCCTTCCCCTGGTCCAAAGTTATTCCATCCCAAAACCACATTTGTATCCTGACTCCGCTACCCTTCTAGAACTTTCCATGTCAGTCCCGCTTACTCGACAGCTAATAGGTTTGAGTTGCAGGCCACTGGCTCCTCGATGATGTAACCCTTTCCTAAACCCTCCTTTCCTTGACGCCCACAGGTCCTTTCCCACTCTCCTCCCCTAATTTTGTCCCCACATTTAAACCCCTGCCCAGAGCTAGCAAATGCTCTCTGTGGTTGGCTTTTCCAGGGGTCAGTTTCCCCAATAAACTGTTTTCCTGTTTTTCAACCGCAAAGAGTCTCTCTTAATCCCTTGCCCTCCAACAGCTGCGCCCGGAACACCAAAGGCAAAGAGGTTGAGGAGAAGGCACTCTTCCTCTGAGCCTTAGCTGCCTCTGAACTGGTCATCTCCTGGTGAGAGACCTTGAGTTCTAGGGTGGCCCCCTCCTGCTCAGTGCCCCTCAGCTGGATGGCTGGAGCTAGTCAGGGCTGAAGAGGAGTTTTGGGTCCATCCCCTGAGGCAGGCACAGAAGCACTTACATGCTCCAGTGAAGCCTGGGCCTTTCTCCTTCAACAGAGACATGTTCATAGCTTTTAAAAAGAACAATCTGGAGAGCTATCATTTCCTTCGCTAGATATCATTATCACTGGCATTAATGGCATTCCTCATATCAAGCACAGACAGAACCACCAGGGGCCACATCCCATCTTTTGGCTCTTCCAGCTGCTGTCTCCAGCTTGCCATATTCCCATCTGTGTGCCTCTACCTCAGCCTTTGTGGGAGCTTCGCTCCTCACTGTGAGCATTTTCACCTCTGTGGCCCATCTGGGGACCACACAGCACCCTGTGGACTCAGGTGTGCTACCCAGGCACGTGTGCAAGGGTGATGCAAACGATAAAGGCAAAAGAAATACAGTATCTCATGCTTCACAGCAGAAGTTAGTGGCTGAGAAAAGAATAAAATGATATGTTACAGGCACATAAAGTTGATGGAAAATTCACCTAAAACCACCTGTAAAACTATGTTTCATTGGTGCTTTCCCCTATTGGCATTAAATGCACAGATTTATGTGCTGAAGTGTTTCCAAGAAGCAAATATAAATGCTGAGGGAAAACACTGTATCTAAGCTTTTATGCCAAATTCAGCCTATAATTAAGTTTGCATAGTTTTGACAGCTTAATTCTGTAAATTCCCCAGATCATATTTCAGATCAGGACTGATCAAAAGAATGTGCAGTACTCCTGGAGGTGTGTGAACTCCTGCCCTGCTCAGGTGGCCCTGCCCTGTGTCAATGCCAGCACTTTGGTGGTGGCAACAGGTAGGGCAACGTGGTCCTGTGAAATTCGTTTCACAGGCAGACTGGGGTTTGAGGCAGAAGGTTTACAAGGCAACCTCTAGAAAACCTGTTTTCCCATCATCCAATCATATCCTCTCAATAATTCAGTCACATATTTACTACAGAGGATGGCACTGGGACAGCTCACCTGTAAATGGCCATGAGAGCAAACAGGCATAACGACTTTTGCTGGATTACCACATCCATTCCTTACAGGCAATCAGACACGAGAAGTGATTCATTTTTGGATGCAACATGTTTGCTCACACTGCTCCAGAACAGCATTCCAGCTATCCCCAGCAGCAAGAGCCACTTGTCCAAATTCAACCAAGCCAACACACACTGCCTGGCCGTATGCCAGCACTCTCCTTTACTTTAACTAGCCCATTTGTGTCTTATTTTTCAGTCCATCTAATATATTTGTAGAGAACAATCACACATGTTCAGTAACAAAGCTCTCTGGGAAGGGACACCACTTTTTAAGATGTGCTGCTTGTTTTCCCTCAGCATATGAGTTCCCAAGGTGACACCTGTGCTCTTCTCTCTTTGGGGCAATCGGTCAGGTAAGTCAGGAAAAGTGACCTAGCATCCTTGAGAGACACCAGTCCTGTGACAGAGGTGGGCAGAACTGCAGACATCAGTGGGGCCTTGGAAAGCAGCACAGCTCCTCATCCCAGCTGCTAGGCAGAAAGGATCATGTTGATGTTTTCCTGGATGTTTGCTCAGTTTCTGTTCCTGACTCATACATATTCACTACAGGTGAAGGATCTTCCCTGAACGTCACTTTGAGCAATGGAAGACAAAATACACACCTTTCTTCACATACCATGGGTTGCAACTACCACCGTGGCACATAAGTCCTTGAGGACTTATTTTCCCCAGCCTTCAAATCTACCACTGCCAGGAAATCCTTCATTGCTTGTTTGCAGCTGTTTGTGAAAGACCTGGGCTGCACCACTGTTCAGTCTGAATTTGAACATTGTTATTCTGTTTCAACACAGGGATAAAATTATGAGGATGATCCAAATTCAGTACTGGGCTTCCCATGAAACTAATGAGCTTTGGACCAGCATTACATTTAATTTCAGTGTGAAAGGTATTTTAAAGGTTTCAAACAGTTTTAGCATTTGATTAAAGGCTGATTATACATTAACATAAAAGATGTTGACATTTAAGAAAACACCATTGTAATTGTGTCAATTTACATTCTAAATTAATACAATTATCTAAACAAGCAAACTGTAGCATAAAACTCTTAGCTGCTACTACTAACCAGCAGGTGTTATCTGACCTATTAATCAATTACTTACATAAAGGTAAAATAGTCTTAGGCTTCAATTATACATAAAGAAAGTTTAATTAAAAATGAATTTATATGCAAGACAAAGTTGCACTGCAGGCATGAAAAAATATAATATTTTGAATAATTGGTTTTAGGAAAAAATACAAATTACAAAAATACCTTCAAAAGAAAGTGTCTTTAATTGCATATAAAGTAGTTTATGATTATTTCCTGTAATTAAAATCACGATTTTCTGGGACTAGGCCTTTTTGCAGATGAGTAAGGTATTTTTGATTCACGCAATTCTCACTAAACCAGAAGAGCACAGTAGTTACTGTATTTAAACATATGATCATAGATTTGGCTTTTCATGTGTTATTTAAATCCAACCCAAATGTAATTACAAGCTTTTGTGTAAGATCTGAAAGGGTGACCAGATGGCCTCTTCCTCGCCATGGCACTGGCCCTGGTCAGAAAGCCCAAGTTTACTCTGGGTCTCACTCCCACAGTGCTGTTTTCAAGTTGGAACTAGAAGAAACCGTGTGAGGCTCACACCAAGAATCAATTTTGCATGTATCTTATTATGTTCAAGTAGCAAGCTAAAAATTTAGACACAGTTTGAAAACTGTCCACTTCCAGATGTAATTACATGACAAAAAAAAGAAAAAAAAGGACCAGAATTATGATCTAACTAAACTAAGCTACTAAGCTATATACCAGACTACTGTCAATCTGACATATTTTAATCTTTTTTAAGGTTTGACACAATGGTCTTGATCACTGTGAGCCAAAATCCCTAGTAGCCACAAAACCTCCAGGAAAGGGAACCAGAAAGGCAGTTAGCTGCAAAACCTCAAAAGCAGCTCAAACACACTCCTCTGCCTTGTTCTCCACATTTACAAATCAGATATCTCAAGTAAAGTTATTCATGAGTATGCAGGCCATGAAACACAAATTTATTCTTTCTGCTCTTTAGCTAGAATAAATTCTAAGGATTTAAAGTCCATGTGCTACCCTTGTCAACCTCTGTCAAAGGAAAATTTAGTCCTTGACTGTCTATAGAATGAAAGATATCATAGGTCACAAGCAAATTCTTTGCCTAGTTCATTTGGGTTTTGATCATGTTTTGTGATCAAAGCAACACATAGTGACAAAGTGCTGAAAATCAGCAGAGAGACACTAGTAGCATATCCTAGAATAAAGAGCATTAGCCCCGTAACTAAGTATCCAGATGAACACACCTTGGATAACAATCTTACTGAATAGTCAGCGTATTTAGACAAATATAATACAAAATAAGTTTTCTATTGCACATGTATGCATTCCCAGGTGAGAAACAGAAGTCAGACCATCAAATCCTATAAGCATTAAAAATACTCACTAAGTAATGTTAACTTATTCTAAATAGAATTTATAACAAACACAGTCCCCTTTGTAAATCAGTACCAAGAGACCTTCTCTTTCAAAAGATGTCAACTAAGGAAAAGTGGTTTATGACTATTGGGTTATCTATTACTGCTGTGGATTTACAGTTGTTTCTGCTGAAAAAAAAACTGAGCCAAAGTAACCAAACAAACAAAAGACAAAGTATGGACCAAATGTACAACACATGTCAGAAAGACGATAAATAAGATGAAAAATGAAATTTTTCTCTAAGCCTTCTGTCTAACGAGTTCGTTTATCACTTGCACTTTTTTTCAAGACAAAGTGAAAATTCTAAGTCAATAGAGTTTCTTTAAAGGAAATTTGTGCTACATTTAGTAAAGCACAAATTTAATAGTATGGCCAATTGTAACTTATGCTCTTGTGCTGTTTTGACCTGCTCTAGCCTTCTGACATTTAAGTTTCACAAGTTCAAGCTCAATTTATCAGGACAAAGTCAAAGGTCATATGTAAGATGATACAAACTGCATGTCACTAAGTAGGTGACAGCTTCACTTAGTACAACGCAAGGATGGAAGAGGATGGAAAATTTTCAACAATACATTTCTGCTTCCCACTCCTCTGACTTCCACACCTGGGACAAAGCAAGCTGGCTGCACACAAACAGGCTTTTATTTATACTGCAGACCAGCTACTAAAAAACCCGAAAAACTACATACCCAATAGCGTGCTGAAGGAGAAATTACTGGCAAGAAAACAATTTTCTAGGAAGAAGAAAAACTATTTGAAAGAGGATATTGGGGAGCAGCTGGAGAAAGGCAGCCTGGTGGAATTGGGAGAACTAGAGACATTCTGGGCTCAGTGCTTACGGCAGGGGGCTCAAACATCACTTTTCATCATCACTCACTCATCAACACTCACTCATCAACATCAACATCATCAACATNGAGACATTCTGGGCTCAGTGCTTATGGCAGGGGGCTCAAACAGCAAAGTCACCACTTTTCTCTCCAGACCTGGTGCCTGTCCTGGGGTTATGCTGTACTTCAACCTTGCCACCTAGGGGCTACTGTGGCCTAGAGATTAATTCAGGAATAAAAAGGACTAGACCAAAGGACCAGCTACTCCAGTAGCCTGTTTACACCACTTGAAGTAGGTACCCAAGTTGGTTAAGAACAGTGATGCAAATAGTGATGTTGCTCAAAAACTCTCTCCCAGTGCCTGGAAATTTGCAGCTCTGTAACTTCCTGTGCTTCCTCCCCTCCATCATGTCACATTCAGTCATCTCATCTCTTACTGTGATGACATGTCCCTAGAGCCACTCCCTAATTTAGACCATTACTGTTCAAACCTCGTCCTCAGTTTTATTACACCATTTTCAGTTTGGAGACACTTGGATTACACACACCCATGAATTTATAGCAGGAGGTGATACTCTCTGTCTTGTTTTCTGTTCTCTTTTTCTAACAATTGCAAACATCAGATATGATTGTTTTTATTGTTATTGAACACTGGATTGACATTTCCATGGATCCATAATAGCCTCTGGCTCCTAATCCTGCAGTGGTAAAGCTCGGCCTAGCACTTACCATTTTATATGTGAAATTAAGATTAGTTTCCTCATGTGGTACATTTTACAGTTATTTAAATTGAACCTCACCTGCCATTTTAACATCAAGTCTGAACATCATTTTGCAGTGCTTTAGTTGGCCTTTAGCAATTGCCAATTGTCAATCATTTTGAGACATATTCCCAGAGAGTTATTATGTAGTTCAACTTATGAGAGCATAAGGAAAAAAAAATACAGGTTTTTTCACTTCAAGATACCAAAACGTTTCCAAAATAAATCATTCACAGAGCAGGACATAATAGTCTAATTTTGGTGTTCAGAGAAGCTTTTAGATTACTACATCCATTGTCCCCTGTGCCTCAATAAAGCAAATCAAGTGAAGTTATTGTGACATTTTCACGTTAAATTATATTTCCCACAACCTAGAGACAGTATTTTAGTGATTGTTCAAAGCTGTAATAAAACACCCAGATGACCAACATGAGTACTGTTGTAGCTCAGCATCTTTTCAACTGTTTAGCAAGCTTCAAGATTATAGAAAACGTTATGCTCCCAGATTTCATGATTCTTTTGACTCTACACTGGACAAAACCAACCCAGCATAAAGATAAACTTACATCAGGTACTTAACTACAACTACCTGGCCTCAAATTTTTGACAAGAGAGTGGTTACTATGTAAACTGCAACTTAATGAATATGTATCTTACAGATTTGAACTGTATTTTTATAGAGAGATTTTTTAAGAAATTGAATCTTATAGATTACAATCTCAAATAAATCCCATATTTTAAACAGTTTGAACCAAAAAGACAACAATTAACAACACCAGCAATTCTGATTGTTATACCTAAATACCAAGCATCTTCAGTGCTCTCAAGCAACCACCTCACAGGATGAGCTCAATAAACATGTTTGTAATAATTGTTATTTTCACACATACACATATATGTACACACACATACATAATATAAAGGTTGACAACATATAATAGTAGGTATATATTATATACATAGAAGCATATACTTTTAAGATACTTTTATTTTTTATTCATAATACATCTTAATATTTAATAATATTTATTTTACTTCAAGAATTTCTAAAGGTCAAAAGTTCTATGAATAGTCATGGTTGTTATCTGGCCTTTATGTAGCTTTTCTTTGAGTTATCTGCTCAGTTTAAGAATACTTACATATTCTTATCTGGATTATATTAAGACAAACAGAGGTACAACCAGCCCCCAATCAACAAACATGTCTATCAGAAACCACAACGGCTATATAGTAATTGTCTCTCATTGCAAGCAGCTGTTTACTAATAAGCATCTACATGAAAAGCCCTTGAAGGAAAAGCCATAGGATAAAAAACAGTACTTTAATTTCAAGGAAAAAAAAAAGACAACGTAACTAAAAGCACTTTTGAACTGAAACCATAAGTCTTTCTGGCATCCTTCCCAGCTACTATTTGAATCTATGCCCTGTGTGACATTTTATATATCCTCATATTTGAAATACCCAGCCATATTTTGTTTCTTCTTTCTACTGGTTTTTGAACTACTGCCACAATGGTGTCAATATGTGAAGGAAAGGTACCATTCTGCAGTGCTTTATACTTTCTATTTGTAACGTGATTGAGGAAGCTGTTTAAAAACTGTAATTTATCTAAAAGTTCCTCAGGTATCTCATTATTTTTCATGAAATGGGGTAGGATCTGCAATAAAAATTCTGAAGGGTTTTGTATCCCTTGTGTGGCCCAGTAACATGCGGCTTTGTCAGCCTTGACCCTAAGCTCTAAAAATTGTAATTGCTCTAATTAACTAACATCATGACAGTATCCACTGTGTATTAAGCACTGGACAAACAAGAAGTTAGAAGGCTGCTTCCTCAAAGAGCTCAAACTTTGAGAAAATAAAAGATGCCAATTCACTAACTATAATTTTTTTAGAAGACAAAATTATTCAAACACTGATCTTCCCTAACACTAACCCACAACACCCTACACTGTAGAATTCCCACAGGGTTTAAGGGTAAGCTTATTACCCATAAAAATCAGTGGGCATTTTTAAGACACAGGTCACCTGATCCATTTTAGCTAACTCCTTCAGGGTAAGTGCTGAATTGAGATTCCAGTCCCTAAGGGGAGCCTCTAATAATTAGCGAGATTACTTGTGCTAACTAGCCACTAAGATGCCATGGGACACACAGCTCTCTCCGAGGAATTTGCCAGTCAGCAAGAGGGATTTTATGGCAGAAAATCTTAAGGGACAAACTTATTCAGGGACAAACTTAACAACTTGTTCAGGGCTTAATGGGTGCATAAAAGAAAGTGAAAGAAATAAGCAGAGAAACATGCTACAAAACAAAGGAAAAAGTATAATGGAGTGAATAATAGTAAATGAACTCTCACAATTAGTTTGCTGGAAATAATGTTTGGCAATGGAACTGAGAATTTCAGAGAAATGCCTAGTGCTACGCCCTGTCCATAATGAGAAAACAAAAGAAATCTACCATATTTCACTTAGCTATCCCTGTAAAAGCAAACAAAAAAAAAAAGCTTACAAATATTATCTAAATTACCTTGACATACTCAGCTTAAGCAAGTTGTCAATGATCTGAATTTACTGTGTGCTGCCCTGCTACCTCGGGGGATCATTCTGATCCTGTAAATCCTGAAGAATTGTTTAAATAACTGCAAACTCCCAAACATCTCATCATGTAAAAAAATCAGTGTCATTCTTCCTCATTTAAATGTCCCTCCTCAGTGCAAGTACACAGCTGTCCAAAAGGATCAAGTTTCATCTTCCTAAGCCATTTCAGTTGTGATGAATCCTATATTGCAGTCTATAAACAGCCTTAGGTACATCATTGGTTATAAACTGGTACATTTCCTAACCATCATTAAAATACAAGGCAGTTCACTGAACTTGGAAAACACTAAGGAATTATTCTCCAGAGAGTAACATCTGGTATAAAGAAGGAGAAAAACACTGTTTTCAAGTTCAAGACATTTAAGAACTGGAGGCTAAAACAAAACCCATTCATCTATTTCCACCCCCATGTTCAAAATGAAAAACAGAAAAAATACCCTTTGGTGCTTAGGAAGACACAAATCTGAGATGTCTCCCATCTGTTTTGTCTGCTGTATTTTAATAAAAAAGCAAAATCACCCCATACTTTTTTTTTTTTACCCCTGCTTTCAGCAGAAATCCTGAAAGATATTTTCAGACCTGCAGTTCCAACGTTTTTATACTGTTCTCATCCCATGTTATTTGGGTGCCTGTCAAATTTAACTACTCTGCCTCAGTGAACCACTATCTGAGCTTTTCACATATTATTAAAATTATCCTGACCAAACTCACATGAATCACAGATCTGGCTGAATTTAGGGAGCCAGGTGGGGAGGTAACTTCCTCCATCTTCCTGTAATAAACTCTTGACCTCCTTGGTACAATTGTGAATAGTCTGTGGGCTTTTTAAACCTCTGCTGTCCCCAGGAAGTTGCCAGCGGCCACAGACCACCAGACGGTGACAGCACTGGCCATGACCCTTCTGCCTCATCCTACAGCACTGCCACAAGGAAACTGGGTAGAGTTGGACATGCTGGCTTTAAATCACCTTGCAATTTCCTTTCTCTGGAGAAATTCCTGCTGTCTAGTCAGAGCTTATGGCTTATCTGCACAGTCAGAGGAATGACTCAAAATCTCACCTGCCAGGCTTTGGTGTGCTGGGAAGGCTCCTTGGCCAGTGCCCTTAACCCTCACTGCACTAACACTGCTGCACACACTTTCAAGAGTTACCCTGGATGAAGAGCTAAGACAAAAACTGTCTTTTCAGGGGCCAAGAAATATTTGAAGCTGGCAGGTGGATGCCCTTCTTCCTATCTAAATGTATCCCTGTTGTGCTCACAGCCCTGAATAGACACCTTTGTCTCACTTCTACCTGGATGAGATTTTGTTCTGGTTTTCCTTTTATTCCATAGCCTCTGTGTCTTGGTACTCAGCTAGCTCACTTCTCAAATCTAAAAATATCATCTCTAATAGATGCTACTCTTCCTACATATTTAAAACTGAATATAAAGCTGGTCACCACATTTAAGGGACAGGAAAACACTTTTAAAATACTTGTGTGCCAATTTCAAATTCTCTGTGATTCATATAACTTAAAGCCTTAAACTGTGGATATGCATGGACTGCAAGTGAAGGCTGAAAATGGATTTTAACATTTGGGTTTGTTTTTCTAAAACAATAGCTGCCTTCATTATAAACCAGTATCACATACCATAATACAGATCCCTCTAAAATTCTCCACTAGTTGTAGGTATGGTGGAATATGCCTTGGCTCTTTTTTTTCCCATTTAAGATATTGAGTAAAATTTTCATGTTCATTTAAATCAGGAGTATGAGTTTCTTCAACTTTCAGCAAATAAAACAATTAAAAGTAAACACATTCTAAGATTTGTTTCTCACAGTTGAAATTTTCTTATGCATAATAGAGTAAACCATGTCTTTCCACCCAGGTACAAGCACAAGTTAACTTGAATAGTAATACTCTAACTGCTCCTCAGCCTCTTGCCAACTTTCAATTCAAGTGGCTGAAAAGTTAATTCAATCTTATTAGAAAGAAGAAAATATTTTCAAGGTCCCAAGTAAAATGGGCTATTGTTTCACTCTTGCAACACAGCAGCACACAAGACACTCCTTCAAGTAACATTTTCAGTACTTAAAAGAATTACATGAATTTTTTAAAGTGGTATGAATTCTGATGTCCTATCTCAGCATCTTATTATCCAAATAGCATTATGCTGTGCAAAATGCTTCACTGGCAGCAACCACCAATATGCTACTTAGTGTAATGAAAGAGCCAAACTGCCCTCCTCTCCAAGCCTGAATACAAGAGACTTCCACAAATATGCTGTGGGAGAAAGCTTTCCTCTGGGAAAGGTCATGAGGTGATACCACTGACCCTGGCCGTTGGCACGGGGTGGCTGAGGGATGCTGAAGGTCACTGCTGCCCAGATACACTTGGCTGATGGCACAGCCGTCCCAGCCATCTCGCCAGACTCACTCATGCTTTTGTAGCCATGCCTCTCTTCCCCTTCCCTCCACAGGCTCTCCACCCTTGCCACAGTGAAAGGAGGAAGGAATCTTTTGGTATTTTATGAAGGAAATAGCTTAGAAGTAACATTTCTGTGAAAAAAAAAAAATAAAAAATTGTGCTAATTCAAATATACAATGTGCTCCCATTTCAGAGAAATACTTGATAGCATGTATTCAAATGCTGGCTTCACTTCAGTGCTCTGTGGCAGGAAAGAGCCATGCAAGTCAAGAACAGGTCCTGGAAAGAAAGGATACACCACACACACTGTTGATCCCTTCAGACCATGGAGAAATGGTCAGAAGCCTCCAGAGATGATAAAACTGAGGCTTCACCAAGTGGTGGAACAAAGTGCAGGGTGAGTATTTGCAGAGAGAGTGATTAGTGAAAATTGTGTTGAATCTGTAACAGCAACATTTTCAATGGGATGGAGGAAAAAATGCTTTCACATTCCAGTGTGCTTTTCAAGGAGCTTTACAAACTGAGTCCCTCCATCTCATCCTGGTTAACATGCAATTTTAAAGGTCTCCCATAAGCTTAGTGTTATTTCCAGTGCTTACACAGCACTATCAATCCATAGCCTGAGAACTACAGGCAGAAATGGTGACCCAGGTCAAGCATTAAGAAATATTGGAAGTGCATTTCTCACCAGCCACAAAGCTCTGCACACAGCCTGGAGACTTCGTAGAGAACATGGCCCAAACTCAGTAAACTACAGACAGAGAAACTTAGGACTGCATAACATATGTCTGGGTGCACTTTGGTGTTGGGATTGGTTTTTTGAGTAATTAATTGGTTGACTGCACCGCCCACACCCTACAGGTGTGTTGTAGTTGTCAGCAAAGCTCAAAAAGCCTGTGCCAAATAATACTCAGCCCCACCAAGAAGTCTAATAAAAGCAACTGTACACTTGACTCATTAGCACATACTCTGGATGCTTTGTTTTCCTTTAAATTATTTATTTCATGACAGATGGAGCATTGAAGCTCTTTTAATAAAAACTGACATGTACACTAGACTTCTATTTTATATAACCAAACGTTCATTCCTTTTAAAAGTGAGCAACTACTGGTTGAAATGAATGTTACAGGGAACTTAACATACTGTTGATGCAAAAAATGTTTTAGATCACAATTATCTGGAAACCAAAAAATAACTTTTATCCTTTTGAAAATTTCCATTCAAAGGCGCTACTTTTTATGGGAGCCTAAGGAATGACATTTTGGAAACAGAGCTTAAGAGACTCAGTTTAATAAAGAAGTTCTTCCTCATGTTCAGGGGGAACTTCCTGTGCATCAGTTTCTGCCCACTGCCTCTTGTCCTGCTTGGCACCACTGAGAAGAGCCTGGCTCCATCCCCTTGACACTCTCCCTTCAGATATTTATAGACACTGATGAGGTCCCCTCTCAAAACCCCAGACCTACCTTCAGCTGGGCTACACACAACCAAATCAAAGCCCAATTTCCCCAGGCACAGACATACAGACCTCCTGTACATCCTAATTTAGGGCATCCTTCCTAGATCCTGGAATTAAGCTCCCCAGCACCAGCAGCTTTGTGCAGCACTCAGTGACCTCAGTCACTGGGTTCAAAACACTCTCCTCCTGCTGCAATCAGCTGTGCTGCACAGCCATTCACTTAACCACTTCTAAAACCATCTATGCCTTTCTGCCAGACCTGTATTACGCCTCCAGCCCATTACATTACACATGCAATACATTTCTTCCTCCCATTTTTTTACGTACTGCTGTAAGAGCATATCAAGAATTATTTTCTGCTTAAAGATTTCCTGTTTTACTTTAGCAAACATACCACTTGCTCTTTTTTTGTTTCTGACCTGAGTCCTAACACAAGTTCGAATAACATAAGTTCCTTGTTCTCAGACTGTGTCACTTTGTTTTCATCCTCTCCCAGAAAACTAATTCTGATTTCTATCACCATCTTCCTCCAGACAGACTCCCATTCCTCATTCTACAGTACCAGTAAATAATTCTCATATGGTGCCAAGTCCCATTTTCAGGTACACTTCTATGCATTATGGAACATTACCCCAGTGAAGTTTTTTCTTTTTTGTCTCTTCCTTATCCCAACATGCCCGAAATTAATTTGGTTGTGGGTTATTTCTTGATTGCTTCAAGAAGTATCATAGCTTTGTCCTTGTTCAGAAAAATTCACTGCAGCCAGATCCATTACCAGCAAGTGACAATACATGAAGCAATGGGGGGTTTTGGTGATACCTTACAAAGCACGAATTTCAGGGTGGACCAATCCCGAGATTTCTAACATTGCCAAAACATTTATTGATGGAAGCAAGAATTTTCCCAAGGAATAGCTGAGAAGAAATTCAGCATTTTGGTCAAAGTAGAAAATTCCTCTGAATTAGTGGCATCTAAGGCTGGGAAATTTTTGTGGTGGTGATCACTCAGGCCTTTCTTGTGGTGGTTCATGATAGTTATATATTGGTATCCCTGCTGGGATACCAATACAGTATATATTAATATTCTAATTACAAATGGTAAATACTATTTACCCTAACTCTACCTTAATTGTATTCACTTTGACTCTTTTTCTTGTAATATTTTGCTTACAACTCTTATTTTTATCTTAAATTTTCAAATATTTTCTTAAATTTTTAAATAATAAAGTGTATTTTTTTTTCTAAAATAGCTCATTCTTGTTGCAGTTCTATATTCAAAAGCAGCTGACACAAACTTAGTTCCTTATGAGCATTACTTGAAACATTAAAATTGCATGAATAGCCAAGAGCCGCAGTTGCATAACCAAGGCCAAGGAGCAGCCAATAAATCTTTGCCAGTCACCCCTATTCATCAGTAACTTTTGTTTGACTAAAGCATATCAGCAAGAAGAGCAACCTGTCATAGTTCGAAGACTTAGAGAGATGAAGAACCTCTTGCTTCCCTTGATAATTTGTCAGAATAATTAATCATTTCTACTGTGAAAAATGTTGTGCGTTACTCCCGATTTGAATCTGCCCAGCTCTCCAGCCTTTAGTTTGTGTTATCATTTTTACTGCTGTTCTAAAAAGCTAATGTAAACTCAATGTATTTTTTCCTACTTCAAGAGAATTGCATTTCTTAATCAAGGCAGATCTCTATTTTGACTGCATCAATGGATAAAAAAATCATGGTTCCTAGAGAAAAGTAATTTCATCAGATCTCAAACCATTTTGGGTATCCTTCTGCAACACTCCCATGGTTCAACATTCCTCCAACAATATTGCCTCTGAAAGTACAGCACACATTCCTGTCACAGAGGTAAGGCTATTGTTGTGTCCTAATCACTGTCTTCTTGGAAAATAACTCCTTCTCCTTTTATGATAGCATCACACTAGGAACTTTTGTGAAATCAGAAAGACCAAAAGTTCCTTACATCCCTTTCAGATTTACCATTTTCAGGGTACAGCTTAGCACATTCCTGGAAATTCCAGCAGCAGAAGTGGTGGAAATTCCTTCACCAGCAATATTCAGGACCCAGTTTGATGGGGTGTGGATAATCTAATCTAAATCTCTGCTTTCTACAGCAGCTCAGATGCTATGCAAAAGTCCTTTCCAGCTTAGGTGTTACTATGACACACAGTTGCATGTTTGCTCAAATGCAGTTAATCCATTCTTCATTACAGTTTTCAAAAGCTAAAGCAAAAGTTTATAAAGTTGTTAGGTCTTGTAGGTTTGTAATGCCATTTCTAGTTTTTAATACCAACTTGGTATCTTCTTTTAAGCTTTTAAGCTCTTAACATATGAAAAGTTTTACCCATGTAGTATTGCAGCATATTAAACACTTATATACATCATGTATTTACACCATGCTCATAATCATTACTCAGTTCTAGTCTTTGCTATCAAAAAGTGACTCTGTGGGCAGCTGTAGGCTTCTACACCAGCACCAGCAGATTTGGCCACAGAGGAACTGTGAGCAGAAAACACACACTTGTCTGCACACAAAAACGTGCACACATTTCCTAAGATGGTTCCTTGGAGCTGACCTCTGGCTTTATCTCTTGGCCCAAAGGATATGTTTACACATCTGACTAAAATCTCTCCTTGCCTGTTTTATTTGTAATTTTCTTTGTTAAATCATGATTCTATCACTTGTCACTCTTCACATCTTTACAGACTTCCTTGCCAAACTTTTTTGTATATTTTAATGATGAAGTATTGAGGAAACAAAGATAATCTCATATTAAAACATGCTCTCTGAGGTTGGGATACACTCTGGTTTTGTAACAAGATACTGGGTACCTACCATGACAGTATGTCATACTCCTAAGGCTAAGGATGGTAATGCAATTGCTGGCAGTTTCAGCAGCGTGAATTTCTTCACCAAAGTCCAGATTCCAGTAAAAAGAAACATTTCAATAAAAGCTGCCTGTCAGTATATTTCCAACAACTGTTTCAAGAGGTGACATTTAACATTCTTCTATATGAAAAATCTTGACTTCTAGCTATATTTACTTCCTCCCAAATTAACTTATTTCACCACAAATTTATAAAAAAAATAAAATAATTGAGCTCACCAAACTCAAAGTTTTTTTAAACTCAAGTTGGGAAACCAAGTGAGAGCATTTTATTACCAAGCTTGGAAGCAATTCATCGATTTCTTGTTAAATGTTACCTGCTTCTCCCTCTGCTAGTTCCAAGAGCCAGTGGGTCTCAAAGCACCCTGGTTTTTCCTAAAATCTCAGCAGGGAAAAATCCAGACGATGATCTTCCTCTGCCTGTGTCTGCAGGCAAATAATATTCTTGATTTCAGTTTTGCAGGAGGAGGTACAGAAACTATGCTGGTATCACTGACCAGGACTAAAACCATGCCAGATAAGCTGTTCCAATGGTCGAGCAGTTCTGAAGGCTAATACACACCTATCAGGGCTTGGGAGGAATCTGTATGTTTTTGACATTTCATTGTTCAGATCGTTTCCTGCTACAATAATCTTCTCTTTCCAGCTATCAAGACAGTGATCCCCAAGCATTTGCTACTAGTCTTTCTATAAAGGTCACTGTACTCTACAAATGATTCACGGCAACTTGTAATATAGGAGGAAAGACAAAAAAATACCTTGCAAAAGAAAAAAAGCAAAACCACTGCATCATAGTTTGCTCTAATTTTGTTTATCTAATACTGTGGCTGAACAAAACTCTGAGAAGTTTTTATGGCCTGTGAAATAGTATCTGCAAATCTTTAAACAATGTGCTTCTTAATGGTCAGATTAACTCAAATTGTACAAAACCCTTAGATTAAGACTGCACTGCTTTCATGGGAAGCAGAAGAGCAGTGTGTCAGAGAAATAAATACAGATTTTGTTCTGTTGACTCTCAGACTACCAATTACGAAAAAAGGGGCAAAAGGCCCTGTTACATGCCCTGTGATGTTATCCCCTATCCTTTCTGATCAGCACAATCTGGCAGGAAAGAAATAGCTCTGCTGATAAGAACGAATATCTCCCTCTCTTTTAAGTGGAAGTATAGTAGCTGTTATCCTTCAATTCAAACAGAGCCCATAGTACAGTATTTATTTAAGAAATTTTCCAATATGATGAATTATTAACTTCTTTTGATTGTGTCCTTTTGGATTAGGCTGAGGAAAAGAATTACAATTCCCACAATGTCTCCAGATCTCAGAATCACTTTTCTTTAGATCAGTACACTTTGGACTCACAGAAGCAAATTGCAATCATATTATCAGTCAAAAAAATACTGTTGAAAAACAGCACTCATATTAACATTTTAATTAGATGCTTTTGAAATCATCTTCAGCGAACAGCAGTTAACTCAAACACCCACCTGGGACAGTGAAGTCAGTTTGATGTTTTTATATTGCTACTTACTGAGACCTTCCAACAGGAAGAGCTTGGTTATTAAAAACAATCTGTCTGTATATTTACATGGAGCTTTTAGGAAAGGCAATGGGGAAAAACAGTGCCTTTTATTATATTGCTGACAACCAACTTCACTTCCATGGGGGATATCTGAGAATCATGCCTAATGTGTGTCTGAAGCAGGGGCTTAAATGAGAAACAACTGGTTGATCCTCTTCTTAGCTGAGAACAAAGTGACAGGAGAGATAAGAGAGATAGCATGGGCTATGAGTCTGGGCAAATTTGTTCTTTGCAATGCTTCTTAGTGCCTGAGCTTTCAAATGATCAAATACCAGACTATGGTTATGACTGCCTACCTGTCTGTTATTAACAAGGAAGCTGGAAATTCTCCCTTTATTTGTGAACCAAGGCAGTCCAGTCATGTAAAAGATAAACTATGTGCTTTTGTTGAGCATGATATTACAATACACTGTTTACCTTGCAGTCAGTGCCAATCATTAGTTTTCAAAAGGACTTTACTTATTCTGCTCTTATGTGCAACACCCAACACATCAAGAATGGACTCAAAGCAAAACATTCTCCATGGTTCATCCAGACTTTTCTTCCCCTTACTACTCTTTTTCAACTTTCCGTCACTCTTAGATTTCAGATAAAATAACTTAAATCTGCCTATTGCAACAGGATGCTGCCAGACAGCTACTTTGCTGAATTTGGTGAACAAATGCAGGTGATTTTGTGGGTTGGCAGACACAGCAATATGAAATCAGGCTGGCTGTTCTAGTTAAGTGAGCAGTCAAACAGTATGTAAGATTAAGTTTCCAAATATGGGTCCTTGCCATATACTGAGGTAAGTAGAACCAGATCATCACCCTTGTCTCCACTCAAAGTATGTGAAGGCAGAGTGAATGTTTTGAAATTATAACTGCATTTTAAAAGACCTCTGAAAGCTCACAGAACCCAGACATATAAGAAAGTTTTCAAACCACAGGGAAGATAAGCCAAAAAACAAAGCAGCAGTGGCTAGACAAACCTCACTTGAAAGGCTTGATAACTTTTGTCTGGCTGCTTTTTGTAGAGGAAGTTAGAAATTAGAAAAGCGATTCTGTTCTAAAATCTAATAATGTGCTACTAAAATAAAAAAAATAAATAAAAGAAAAAAAAGGGCAATGACAAAAGCACAGACATTTTGGCAGTATCCAGGGAAGTCTGACAAGCAGCAGCAGAAAGCACGGATCAAAAGACCACATAAGTTCTTTTATTGTAGAAAATACCTAGAATTCCATGTTTATCTTGCCACAATAAGCTACTGAATGGTTATCTAAACTGCCCTTGTTTTGCCAGGTGACTCAATACATCTGTAGGTTTTACCCCACATTAATTTTAGTCTGGCGTGTTTAAAAGGCTACACAGCAAGTAAATCTAATCTGAAAGGTTATACATCTCCTTAGGAAAAACAGTCATCACAGAGTGATCACCTTAAACAAAAAATCTTTGTGGTATCGGTGCAGAATTATTTGCCATAGTTCCATCTAAAATTACTTAGCTGTGATACATCACAAAAACCCCGAGCTCTTTCTCTAACAGGTATTGTGAGAAATCCATGGAATTACATTAAAAAAACCCCTTGCAACACAACATGGCAAGCATCACACAAGTACCTATTTGAGTATACTTGTGAGTCTTTTTTTTTCTTCATTTCCTCAGCTGTCCTTTCACGAACTGAAAAGTTTCCCTAAATTCCAAGCTTGCTTTGCCTATATTACACAGTCAGAAAGAAATCTGTCTAACATTAAGTGGAACTATTCTTGGCAAAATAATTTCTCTCAGACAAGTTTAAGTCATGCAGAAACAAGACTGAACTTGTGAGTTCAGAGTTTCTTTAAAACAAAGCAATACCTGCTGTCACATCATGAGGAAAAAAGATATGTCAAACCCGAAATATTACAGCAGAAGATAGAAAAGACATGGGAAAATAAGTAGATCACTCATCTTCACTGTTCAAGTATCTTTGGAGTAGAAGTCTACTTTTCTAACCCTTCAATTCAGAAGAGGCCCACAAAGTAGCAGTTACTCCAGAGTCCTGGAAGACTTCCAGTAAAAAGATTAAACCTTACATATAAACAGTCTCTATAACTAGAGAAGAAAGCATCTTGGTTTTTGGACAGCATATGACAAATTTTGAAACCGTGACATGAAATCAAATTGTATTTTAACATGGTTCAAGGGAAGTGTTTCTTCTGTAGAATGCAGTCTCCCTCTTAAAAACATCTGATAACTACTGCAGTAACCTTATGTTTTCTGTGCCTTTCAAAATCAATGAAACATGTAAAGACAGCAAAATACTACTAATAATGAACACTTAAGGACATTCCTTCTTACAAGGAGCAATGATTTGAATAAAATGGCCTATCCAAAAGCTTCTACTCTCTCTTACACAAGTTCCACAGAAGAAAACCCTGGTTCTTCATCACACCTGTACCTGGCTTGCAGAAGAATCACCGGAGGAGCAGCAAAGAGCTGAGAGGCTTCTTTTTCTTCTCGGTTGTGCCACAGGAGCATGAGTGGTTACCTCCTCCTCAAAAGCCATCCCCTCAGCAGCAGCCTGCCACCAGCATGGAGAGACAGAACCAGAAGCAGCACAAGTCCCTCTTCCTCCCGTGCAGCCTTTCCATAGGTGTGCACATGCACCAGAGCCTCATCTGATGTGAAACTTCATTACACACCCGGGTGTATGAATGAGTCATATATAAAAAAATACTGGTTTCTCATGGTTGCATGCTTGCATACAGGTGGGGATTGAGCAAATACATTTGCACATGGGCTAGAAATACCTTTTTCTGACAGGATTAATATCCAAGGCCAAGCAGGTCACGATTTAGCAATGAGGAAAAGGGGGTAAAACGTGCACAGTTAAAAGACATAAAAGAACAATCAAAGTAATAAAAATACTTAATGCTATGGTGACACCTCTTGTAGAATTAAGCTACAGCAACAACCAAGTATCATCCGTGACCTCCACAGTGGTCCTGAAAGCTATTCACTGGCCTCGGGAAGAAACTTGACTCCAACTTGTGGTAGGGTCCCAGGCTCAGTCTGGGATTAACCCAGTTGCTCAGGACTGGATTACAGAGCAGTGCCTGGCAGCTGCCGGGTGCCCGGAGCAGCAGCAGGTGCCTGTGGGACGTGCCCGTGCGGGAAGGTGCCTGCTGCAACGTCCGGTGAGGAAAACTCTTGGCAAAAATAAAACAGAGGGGAAGTTACACATGAGCCAGGAATTAAATGCTTGCATCTGATACCAGAGGAAGAGCACATCAGTTAGACGATCTGCTGGGAGTTTGAGCCAACTGTACCCCGGTCAGCAGGAACATTTTACTGACATTAATACCAGTGCCGTGAGGGCCAAGAAAAACATTTTGTGATCTGTGCCTCCTCGCTCCACCTCGTCCCACCCTTCTGCAATGTTCAGAAGGGAGAGGTTCTCCACTGACTTCCAGAAAGCTTTTTATGCTGTTTCTATCACATGTTTTCATTTAAATTCTCCACTGACAGACACCATACTAATTGCCTGTGGTAAAACAGAGAGTCCCCAGACTGTGTAGTGCAGAAACCCTTCTCAGCCCACTCCCCCACAGCAGCACGCCAGAGGCTGCAGAAGGCACCATCCTGCCTGTACCCCCAGCGCTGGATTTAGTATGAGCCAAAAAGATGGTAACTCGGATTAGCAGTTACAGACAAATCATGCATTACCTTGGTGATTCCATTCTAAGAACAGAGGAATATAGAGGTTCTCTCATATCTCTGGGTAGTAGATGTTGACATAATGTTGTCTGTTTAATGCAAAGCTATTAAGAGATTTTAATTTGAAATAGCTTTTTTAAAAAAATAAAAACCACGTGATATCCGCAAGAAAATAGTGAAATTGGTACACAAGATCTGTGATGCTTTGGAATGGGTTTTTATTTGAAGACTTTTAGGGGAAAATATGACCTAGATCAAGAATTTATTAAAATTATCATTTTTCTGCTAAAAAAAAATAAACAGTTTGTTAAGATCTACAGGGAATTTTATAAATGTTCTAACTTTTGGGGTACATATTTTTAATGGAAGCGTTTATGTTTCATCTATACTTTTAAGGTTTTTTTTTACATTATGCTAAATAATCACTCTTCCTTCTAAAAAATATTTACTGTCATTTAAATCAATGAACCAATGTTGTACAATGGCTTATTTATTCAGCCAATGGGAAATAAGTGACATTACTTCTTACTTATTGTAATCAAAGTCTAATATTTGTCCCTTCTGTGAGTACTTTATTAGTAATTACAACAGTCTGATGTATGGTATTTTGTGTTACTAAAAATAGGGCCAGAAATGAATAAACACAGCTAAAATTATGCTTTCAAAGCACAGTGGAAGAAAGCCCAAAGCTCATGCATAGACTTTGACAGCAAGTCTGTTTCCAGACTTCAGACACCCACATACCCACAAAACAGGTGCAAATTGCAAAAGTCTCTGCTTGTTCATCTGGCAGTAAGTGTGTATGAAATGAATATATAATGTAAGATTTAAAATCAGAATCAACTTCTTTCAAATACAAAAAGTGTTTTAACTCTTTGGTTTTTCACCCTTTACTTCTCCCTCTTGCCCTTTCCTTCTTTCTTGGAAGACAGATATCACTGTCCAGACTGAAGAAATATTTAGCCTCAACTGAAACTGAAGTACCATTAGTTTTTCTCTTTTGAATTAAATGCAAGAGCATGAAGATAGCTTATGAAATGTATATGCTGGAAATGTAAACCCCTTAAAGGCTGAAATATTCTCAACATTTAGTTGAGCTCTGGAATTTACAGTCATGAGACATTAACATAGTCAGGCATTCAGCAATACAAAACAGAACTGGACATTCATGTAGGTATCAGGAAGATCCTGTCACAACTAACAAGAACAAAGTTTTGGAAAGTAAAATAAATCTCAAGATGTGGGACAAATTAATCTGTAATTACTAAAGATCAGAATGGACATTATGCACATGGCTGATTATCCCACATCCACATCCCAAGAAGGTGTTAGAAGCTCCTGAAGAGGCAGAAGTCATGGTGAAAAACATATTATTGGTCTTTTGGATTTCAGACATAACCTAATCAAATGGCTTCTCTATTCCTTTCTTTAACAACTAATTTTGAATTTTAGACTAATTTTTTTAAATTAAAGTGTACCTATGGCAATGTATTGATCACCAGACAAAAACTTTTCCTAAACTTACACAAATGATAATGCTCAGTGTGTACTAAGGCAGCAATCTCCTAGTGAATGAATGGAATCACTACAATCCACTGCACAAGAGACCACACGAAATGCAGTAGTACAAAAGGTATTAGGACAACAAATCTACAAAACTGAAAGAGGACCCTTCAAAACAATCTCAACCAATAGTCCCTGCATTGGTTTGCTGTGTCAAGATGCAAAAGTTAATACCACCAGATTCTGAATTTACTGAACTGGCAGAATTATCATGACTGGGTGAATGTCAATCACACACATCTCAGAGCCAGCTGTCAGAGCCACAGGTGCTGGCTGCAATCTTAACAATAACACTGTTTTTCCTGCTGTACTCAACTCATTTGCAGAGAAAGGAAATTGAAATATACGTTCATAAGTGATTTGCTTGTCTTATTTACTCTTTTTCTCTTATTTGAGCCTAGAAAAGAGATGCAAATCCCAGGGATTATGGTTAAACCAAACCAGTTACTCAGGTGACTTCAGTGCAATCTGCCTTTGTTACAAAATCAACTGAAAAATGCTGTAATGCAGCAGCAATGGTCCAGAGGTGCATTTACTTTGCTAATGACTGATGTAAATATGTGCTCCCATCCCAAGTGACAATGTGCAAAGAACACAAAAATGCTCCCAGTGGGAAGCTAACAGGACTATTTAGCTGAAACAAGAACAACCTAAGCACATTCACAACTATTTGCTGCGAAATGATCTTGGGACACAGTAAATACTTATAAATATTGAGGCTAATCACAGGCTACAGAAGGAACCCTTGAGCAATGACCAGGGAAGCTACACTGTAACCTCAGCACTACTACCAGCACAATCTGTTGCACTCACCCACAATTCCTGTCTGTGATCATCTGCCAAGCAAGGGAATCTCACACCTTCTGTAACACACCTCCAGAACTACGGCCAAGAGAAGAATGCCTGCTCAAAACCAGCATGTTTTTGTAGTGTCTGTAGACCATGGCTTCATTGTCACTTCTGTCACAAACTTCTTGTACTTTCATAAGTGAATAAGGGGCTTGAAATTAATTTGGGGATTTTGTGATCACTGACAAGCCCTGAGGACACCTCCCATGCTGCTGCCCCTGAGCCGGGTACGAAGCACAGCAAATGGAGGGGCTTTGGTTTAAAAGTAGACTTGGAAGAGGAAGCAGTAGGAAAGCACCCTTCATGCAGGCATCCTCTCCACCTCTGCTGAAGGAGCCAGTCCTGCACCGAACCCAGCCCCCACACAAGGGCCTGCTCACTGCTTCTGGGCAGCTTTTGGTAGTCACCTACAGAGGCAACCCCAGGCCAAACCACACCACACCTGTAAAAGCCTCAGGATATTTTGGGCCAGGAAAGCTTAAGTTTCTGAAACCTAAGGAATCTCAGGTGTCTACAGTAAGTGGGAGAAGTTTCCATGGGCAACACTTTTGAATGCAGCTGCCTGAAATATGCTTTAAGGGATACCTAATTCCTTACTGGATCTAACAATAAGTACTGAAACAACATTACTGCAGGCATTTATTCAATCAGTTGAATACAAAGGATTCTAAAAACACTTTTTCTTGTCCTAAAATTAGATTAGAAAAATACATGTACAAAATTCACACGAAGAAAGGTAAGTATGAACAACTACCTAGGACTTCTGAGTTACAAACAATGCATGCTATTTAAAATGCAGAGGCGTTGCCACAGAAGAAAAGTTACTAATCCTGTTGGGGCAAAGTAATTGCACTGGTGTGTGGTTTGCATGGGGGAGGGAAGGAAAAAGAAAAGGAATTACTTTATTAGCCTTTTTGCAGCTTTGTTTTCTTTGCTTTTTCAAAAGAACAGCTTTCTAAATTATTTTTAACTGATAGATATAAATGAAGAACCTTGTATTTATTAAAACAAGTATTACCACTCTAGTTAAACTTCAGTTACTCCCAGAGATACTAAACTACAAGCCGTAAGGTAAGTACCTTAATATGCTGCCTTACTTATATAAACTAGAGAGTAAAATTGAAAGACTTTCCACTGAGACATTCTACCAGGAATATTCTTCTTCCTCAACATTTTCATTTAGAGTGAATACAAAGTAAATCCACTTTACTCTGCTAATGAACTAGCTCTTTGTTCATTTATCTATCGAGCTATTTATAAATATCTTGCAATCACAGCATTATCTGGGGACTAAAGAGCATGTTTCAACTCAAAGCAAATGGACATGTCATCTCATGTCCTTCCATAAACAAAAGCTAAAGGCTTGGAATCTAGGAGAGGTTTAACCTTGTAATCATGTTTCATACGTTCATTTTCATAGCTTATCTTAGGTGCTTTTAACAGTGTAAAATACAAGCAGTTGCCCTTAACATACAGCAGCCCTGGAAAGCAATAAATTGTTGTACCAGGTGTACATGAGACAGGGGACACGTGTGGATGCTGGGGAGGGTCCCCCCTTCCGGAGTGTGCAACATGCTCTGTTGGGCTTACACAGACTATCCAGGGAGGAGGGGGAATTGCCGTCTCATTCGGGCAGGGAGGTAGTACTCATTGGTGGAGATGAGTCAGGAACTCACAGGAATCCCCTGAAACTTTGCTTTTCACCCAAACGAATACCTACAGCCTATGCTGACACAACAACAAGTTCTAGCTATATGACACTGACTTCTCAGATAAAAATAGGCTTTTTTTTTGGTGACACATTAAATATAGCAGTATGTGAACCAAGTAGCAATTCAATGAAATGGATGTTCTCAACTCCAACAACATACATCCTGATTAAAATCATAGTCTTCACATTTTAAAACTGAATATAAGTTTTTAAATTCTGGCTTTTAACTAGTACAGACCAAAAAAGTATTCACAGAATATTAACACTAAAACAATTTCTCCCTACCAGATTCCAGGACATCAACCAGCAACAGTGTAATGAATGCAAAATATGCTAATTCATTTGACACATTGTTATTTGTACATATGCAAGTACTAAAATAATTAACACTCAGACTCTGGGAGAAACGTTACATTGAAATGAGTTCTAAAATATTCCCATGAATGGGTCACTTCCCAGATATAACAAGGAGAAAAAGCAAAAGGGTTGTGACTAAAAAAATTATTTAGCGATTTCTTTACTTGTACTACTTTCACTTTAAAAATTCAAAAAAAAGTTTATTTAACCTTGCCTGATCAAGCAATGCAGAACATCAGAAAACCTTTACACTCTGTTTTTTCACCTGGAATTAGACAATGTGATTACCCTATTCTGCAGCCCACTCAATTTCCTACATCCTACTGAGGATCTACATTGAACTGAAGTTCCTCTCAAGTTTTACATTTCTCAGGTATCTCTAGGCAGAACCTGAGATTTTTCTCTTCACCTTTTTAAGCTCGGACATTGCCCCACCCTCTCTCACCTAGAACTACCCCTTTCCATGCTGAATCTGAACCAACTGAACTCTGCAGTCCCAACCCTGCTTCCCGTTATCACATCCAGCGGTGCCAGCGGGGGGGCCGTCCCTTACCTACGGGTGTTTACTTGATCTGTCCTGATCGAAGTGACCACAAAAGTGGTTGCAACTCAGAACCAGGGAGTTTACAGTCCCTCCAGAGGGACTGAAAATAACCCCTTTTCTTTATAAAAATGCCCAAGTCCTAATAGCATTTCTGCTGTTAGAATTTCACCTCCAAATATGTTTACCCTTTACCAGTGTACTTTTACCCAAGAAAAAACTCTATTAAGAGTGCCCAAGCATTACCTGTGATATCAAAGAACACACACATAGTCAACCAACTGGTACTATGATCCACATAAAAAAAAAGCTTCAGTATTTTAACAGATATCAAACTCTGGAAAAATGCTATTGTAATTTTAGGGTTCTACTTTAACAGTTAAAGGAAAGACATCTGGCAATAATCTACAAATAAATATAGTGTCTCCATTCTTAGTTTCTCCTCCAAAACACTACCTAGGACATTTTTGCAGCATGATTCATATAATCAACATGATACATTACAATGCCTTTCAAATAATTCCGAATTCTCAGTTCATTCAATAAAGAACTCATTTTAGAAAGAGAAAAGGGAACATGCCCTGCCAGAAAACTTGCTTTATTGACTCAGCCCTGCTGCCAGCAGGAACAACGTGGTGAAGCAAACTCCACGATTTCAAAAGCATTTTTTTAAAGCGAGGGCAGAAACAGAAAGAGGCTTATTTACCGAAACGTGAGATTCCACAGGTGAGGCCAGAGATGGTCTGAAATTCACTTCCTTTAGTTCCAAAAGTTTTAATTTATGATGAAGTCTGTAATAATCCTCCCAGGTACAACGCACGCCATATCTCCACCGTGTTTTCTTTCACCCTTCTGCAGCGCAACTTTGTTATTTGCATAAAGCTTAGTCCTGGCCTATGGGACTTTTTGAACATCTACATGTTAGATTAGCTGTCTTGACATGCTCTATCAAGCATGACATCATGGGTCTCCATGGTAACCTTAGCCACACCTGCCCAGATGCCAGAGTTACCTGTCATGTTCAAACCTAAATGAACCTAACAAAAAAACCCTCAGCCACCATTTTCTAGGCGCTGCGCCCTGCACAGGATTTGGGTTTTGTTTTTAATTGATTGAAACCTAATTTCATTTGCTAAGGAAATTCCCTTTCATGGAGCACTGACTGAAGCAGTAGAGCTGCTCCTGCCCCTTCCACATTTCCAAGCCTATTTCCTAGTCAAACAACAACAGAAGAAAGCTGTGGCAAATTTCTTCAAGCTCACTTTCTTACCCCAGGCTCACAAGCTCCTGCTCTGAAAAACTTCTACACATTCATTTTTTTCCTCTGCCCCTCAGAAAGGTTTTTTTTTAAAGAGGTGACTTGTAAAACAGGTTCACAGCAGGGATTAACCCCCTCTCATGGCCATGTTAGCATTTTAACCTCTTAATTGCTAACTCTTTTTCATCCTTGCAGCCACTGACCCAGCTTTTACACTTGCTCTTGCTCTTTCTTTCTCTGCCGACCGGAGTCAATCCCACCTAAGCGTGTGACCGCGTCCTGCCATGAGCTCCAGCCATGAGAGGCGCAGCAGACGATTCACACCATCTCAAACCTGAGACAACCCAGACCGTTTCCCTTTTCCTTTCTCTTCTTTCTAACTTTGCACAGACGACACAGCCTTGGCAGAGGTAAAGTATGCAAAACTCCTGCAGAAACTTGCATTACCTTAAAAAAAATATTTTGTTCCTCAGCTTTCCAGGCTTCCAGGTGGAGGGAGCTCTGGTGCCCGGCTACGGACTTATCTCACAAGGGGGAAAACCCGCAGTGTATGGGCGAGATGCTGGGCTGTGGGTTGCAGAGCTGCAGCCGGAGGGTGCTGCTTTCCCCTGTGGGCGTTTCGGGGTGCACAAAGCACATCTGCACCGCCCCCAAGCTGCTGCAAACTCGTACTCCGGTTTACCGCAGACCAGCTTAGCCCCAAGCTATTTGTCTTGCGACAGTATTCCAAGCCCCTTCTGCAAGTAAAAACGGCCTCTGTCTCTGTGAGCTTTCCTTTCCAGAATAGGAAATCACAAACAGGGCAACAAACCTTGGGGGTGGAGAGGGATGATGTGTGCACAGCTGGGAGGTTTCAGGTCATCACCTTAGCTAACTATTAGTAATTGCCGCCGGCATTTTACCTGGCCATGATTGTACTTCTGATTTGTGGCAGATTACCAAGAGTAGAAATGGATCCTCAGGAGGCACATCCGGGGAGGGATTTATCTGAATAAATGAAGCCTGGAGGAAAGTACATAGTGGAAGATGCAGGCAACATTCTGAGCTGACTTTGCTGCTGGAGGTGATACAGTATGACCTGACAGCACCAAATTATTTTTCCCTGATGTATATCTTCTGCAAACCAGGGGTCAGTTTGCCATACTAAGATACTGATGGCTAAAATGGACAAGAGAAAAAAGTCTACGTAAAAAAAAAAAAAAAGGGCAAATAACCAGTCTTGATTTTCAGTTGGTTGTGGATCTTACTGGGTTTAGAGCAAACTGGAAGAGAAATTATCTGATATATAAGGGAATACCTCCTGACTGTAAATATTGGGGTACTATGTTTCAGCTGCACCATTTGAGAAAGATTAGAAAATGATAGTTGCATTTGCTACTATCCTTGATACATCCCCTACAGTGGGGACATTCCTAGCATGGACATGTTGCCACTTTCCAGATATTGGAGCAGCTGGAGAAATAAGAAGGGAGAAAAGGAACCTGGAAAATAAAATTACGTTTAATTCAGGTCTTCCCATATATCTTACAGATTTTGTCTGTGATACATGTATATGTTACATACATACACGTACCTACTACACATGTATGTAGTTTGTCTTAAACACCATTGCTACATACACACATATATAAGGGCAGAAAAAAAGGAAGTATGGATGCTAAACACACATATACACCCTCCAATGCAAAACTGTACTAAGGTTTTATTCATAGAGCATCTAAGAAAGCATGCATTATACATACACACACATACACACATGTAGATATGTACATATATTACATAACTATGTGTATCTATATACAGAGTTAGATATAAATACACACACAATACACAGATACGTGAGTGTGCACATATAGCCACAATTGGTAAGAAAATCCCCCTCTGAACTGTAATGCCATGATGATTATAGTCTTACTGCACTTGATGAGCCAGACAGTTGATACATCATATCAACTAAGCAAATTACTTACAATAAACATGTATGACTTATTTCTTCATGTTTTAATGTGGTTTCTGTTCAGATTATATTTTTTTAAATAATGCTGAATGCATGGAGTCTTCAGTCCTTTCCATTTCCAAGAAAGATATTTTGATGCTCTAATAGTAATTTTAAAGTTATTTTAAAATTATTAAAAAACTCATTACATATAATACATATGTCTAATCATCAAAAAATAGAAGCAGGAGAATGAATTTTACCCTCAATAAATTAGCAAGGATGACACATTTTAAACAAATATCAGGAACAGTTACTACATTCTTTCTGTAATTTATTGCCTTCAGAAAAGGCTCAAATTACAAAATGTGTAGGGTGTAATGTTGTAGGCTGTTCAAACTGGGTTTGCAGTGTCTGCAACACTGGAACTAAATATTTACATGACTCCAAAAGATCTAATCTCTGGATTTCACCCCCCTCCCACCCCCTTTATTTAATTTGTATGCTATCTTTATCCACCACCCAGCACATTCCACACAGTCACTGAAGTTCATGGAAGAGATAAGTGAGGAGAAAAAAAAAATCAAGACTTTCAAAGGAAAGGAGGAAAGTTGTTTAAAAATAAGGAATAGATCATCCTCTTTAGAGCTGAAGTCTTGGAGCAATTTTAGCTGGACACATATGGATTTCTAACAGTAAGGTTCTGAGGCAGTGGGATCTCTAGAGACCCTGTCAAAGAGAAGTTCTAGTGGGGAGTTACCAAATTACAATCTTTCCAAACCTGTAACAATAGTCTGATCTCCAAAGCTTCTCAAGTTTGGAACACTTCAAAGAGACTGGGATTTCAGTAAGAACTCCCATAAGAGAGTACAGTATTTTTCCACCTCAATTTATTCCTTATTTACCATGAATTTGCTATTAGTGCTGAAATACCTATAAAACACTAAGGGAAAAAAAAACTTTTACAAAAGGTTTGTTGTCAATCATTTGTTAAACTGAGAATTACAAGCATAAGGTTTTTTAGCCTTAAATTTAGACCAAACTCTAAATTCTGACTGCTGATTGAAAAAAAAATTAATTATGGACTAGACTGTCTGTAAAGCTGAACAGATTAAACTCTATCATTGCACTCAAACCCACGGAGTTAGGCTGTGAAGAAATCCTTGCACAGCATTCCCTAAATTCAGAAGGTTGGTGTGTCAGCAGCCTCCACCTGCTCTGAGAAATACATCAACATGTCACATCTCCTCTGACCCTACATCTACTTTTTGCTGCTGAAAAGCAACTGCAGGCAAGCAAGAAGCAAACCACCTTAAGGTATGCTGCTGACAGACCAACGTGGGTGTCAAAGCTGCTTGGAGGAGGCAGATAGTTATGGATAAGTCTGTTCTGTTTGCATTACAAAACTCGAAAACAGAAAAGAAATCAAATGAAAAGGTAACAGAGCCAGCTAAAGCATACAGACACTCTGCAGATATTTTCTTTTCTCCTGGGCAATGGTGCCAACACTGAAAGTGTAACAGAAGTTAACAGCTGTTCCATATTTTCCCCTCAGCTGTGAAAAGTAGGTGGGAGACACATATACTAAGATCAAGAGTCTCACATTCACCCCTTTCTCTGTGTACACTCAAAAATAAAAAAAAAAAAAGCTCTCCAGAAATTTCAGTTTCAACAAACAATTCCAAGGTAATATTGAATAGATTAATTTTTATTACTGTTACTCTGAATTTCAAGGGAGCAACTGAATTGCAGGCCATATAAAAAAATTAGTTTAATATTTTGTTACATGCTCAACTTTTGCAATGAGGTAACAATTTCATAGGAGTTATAGGGACTGTTAAACAAAAAGCTAGATACAAATTTGACTTCCTTACCTGATCTCTCAGTCTCTCCTGGTGTCCCATTATTGCTGTGGCATGGTGGGGATATTTCTGTTTCAGATGCTCAAGAAAAGCCTCTCTCTTCCTGTCCATTTCTGAGGTTTGCATTCCCAGTATTTCTTTGGAACTGCGAGGGCCACCTACTGTATGTCTTCGAGGGATGTTGCGGTTGGACTTTGAATTGGAAGTGTGACTGTTCGGGGTTGAAAGGAGCTCTTTAGATCGGAGACATTCTGCATCGTCTAGTGATGTTACATGCAAACTGGTTTTTGCCTGGTCTGAAACAAAACAAAAACCAATACCAAATAGTATATTATAAGAACTTAATCCCAACATTCACATTAGTAAGAGAAAGGAAGAAAGACTGATCTAAAAGCTAGATTCTTGTAAAAGTCTGGTAGTTTACAATGGCATGTTCTGCATCATTAGGCATATACACGACATAAGAAGTGGCCTAGAAATTATCCCTTATGTAAGCTATGCACATACTTAACACACAACTGCAGTATTGCAGCACAGAAAAGTGAGCATCATTAAAGAACATGTTCCTTTTATTTCATCTTTACCTATGTGACTTGAGAAGAGATCTGACAGGGCCTTTACTCCCTGACCTTTAAGATCTACAGGATGCTTTCCACAAGAAGAAACAGGTTTCTTCAATAAGCTCCAGTACACTTAATGGCCCTATAACTACTATCCTTAAGGACACCAACAGATAAAATTCCTTTGACAAAGCAGATTTGTAATCCTTAATCTTTTTTCAGTGTGTTATCAACATGTTCTGAAACACCTGTGAAATAGTAAGAGGGTTTTGGAGTCTCTTTTTTTCTGATTTCTAACTGTGGTCTGGTTTTAAATTTCACAGATTTCCCTTGGATTTTATATGTCTCAGGATAGTGAGCTGGAAAATTCTACATCACTTTTTCAATAAACCATTTCTTAAGTAACAGAGTAAAAGCAAGACTTATGTGATATAAAAAAGGGGAAAAAACTCTCTTAGATAAATTTTACTACTTTAAAATCTACTTCAAGACCAAATACCATGACAACATTTGTAAAGAGACAGGCAGACACTGAGGGTATGTAAGGGCCGGCTTATCTTCAGGTAACACTGTAACATGAACCCTCCAGTGCTCTAAAAAGTGTAGTCTGGAGCCTTGTTACCTAATACCTTTGAACAAATCCCTCATTCCTTTGTCAGCAAAGGAAAAAAAACAAAAAAAAAAAACCTGAAGCATTGAAAAGGCCTCTCTGAGTGATGTGGCCTTCCCCATCTCTACCAGGCAGTCTCACTCAGATGTCCCTGTGTTAACCCTTCCCTCAGGAGCAGGGAGCTCCTTTCTCTACCTGTTTTGAATAAATCTTTATTTCTCTCTGTCTGACACTTTTCCCCTCAGAGCCCTTTATCCTCCCAGCAACTGTTTCCCCCATGTGCTGCCATTATATGGCACTGCTGTTTGGAAACAGTCACCTACTCACTTCCTTTTATGGTTCAGTCAGTCATTTTGACACCGTGCCTACCACTTGCCTCAGGATTTTATGCTGAGGATTTCTCAGCTTTCTGGTGTGCATTGTCAATTGCCTGCCACATCCCGTGGAACATCAAGCCCTGGTAATAAAGCAAATCCTCTACCAGTGGAGCCGCTGCCGGTGTGATGTCCTGCCAATTCATACAGGGAACCAATTCCCTCAGGTTCCCCCACAGAACTTGGCCCTGGAAGATCAAGAAAGACTTTGCGTGTTTCTGTAAGCTCTCTAGACTGTTCAAGGACTCAAAAATTTTCAATAAAATCCTCTTGTTTGCATTCATGGAAACTTATCTTGAAAGCAGAGGATAGATCTCGACACAACTTTGGGAACAAGTCTGGTTCATGGTAAGTCTGACTCTCACACAGATTCAAAATGTCATCTGTGATCTCTGCAGCACCTTCTAAGACCTTCTTAGTTACACAATCCTAGTTGAACCTTCAAAGCAGCAGCCTCACATGAACACACGCACACATATACATGTGCACTCAACTTTTTCAAGCACAACTCAATTAAGAAACATCCATCCTCTCTGATCATTGAAACTTCAGAGCACCAACCACCAGGAACAGTCAGCTTGTTTGAGAAAAGTGACAAACAGGAGAATTTTACTTGTTAGAAGTCAGCATGGCTACTCCAGCCAGACACAGTCAAAGCCGTTTCTGAAAGCTGCACAGTCATTTCGACAAATTTTACATGGGAGGAAAAAGAGGTGGGCTGGGGCTGGATGGAATTTACCATCTTTAATTTGTTGCACCAAGAGCCCAGAGGTTACATCCCTGAGGCTGTTGGAACAAAGGCACCAGACATAAGTAAGGGATTTTCGTGGAGCTGGAGAGAGTCAGTGTGAGCGTGGGTGACTGAGTGCAGCAATTTGGTATAAACCCTCAAAGTACAGTCACAGCAGCAGTTTCAATCACTGATTTGGTGGCAGGCACTTCCTCAAGAAGGCAGGTAAACCTATGCTGACAAGCACAACTCAGAACTCATGAATGTGTATTTTTGGGTCCTAAATCTCTCTCATGCAAAGTCATTCCCTGCACTGCATTTCAGTCATTTCAGTAGTTTAAGAAAGAGCTAATTATGTGGAACACAAAGAGACATATCAAGTAAAGTGTTTTACCACTCTTTGTTATTGGGTGAAACCTTGAGAAGGAGTCAAAAATAACATATTTTTCTTATACTATACTAGAAAGATCAACAAATCCTCTCTTTTTTTTTTCTCCCCCATATATTTGGAAAATACTGTATAAATACCAGTGAAAAGAAAGGAATGTAAACTATGCAAACTAACTGCTTGTCTTGCCAGAGAGCTGATTTGGGCAGCCAGCAGGATCCTGATCCTGCAGCATTACAGCACACAACAGCACGGCGACTTGCCTTGCAAACCAAAATCTGTTGTATTTGAGTATGAGTCTTTTCCCTACTAATTGCTAGGAAAAAAAATGGTTTTGGCCACTTCCTACATAGGGATAAATTACTTCAATGGCAAGGCTGAACACTGGGTCAGTGAAACCCCGCCATGTATCTTGAGGCACATCAGTTCTACAGACGTGTGGGCCACAGTGCTACAGGGAGGAAAAACTGAAAGATGTTTTCTGGAATCTGGAGTTGCTCAATAACACTGTGACCAAACCTTTCATATCTTCCAAGTGAAGATAACAGGCCTAGCAAATCAATCTCCACAGATAACTGTGAAACGTGTGAAGGATCATGTGATGGTCCCCAGATGAGAGGTAAGAGTAGGAAAAGGATAAATTATGCAAGTACCCTCCTTGGAAAAGGAGCAAAAAACAAAGGTGTGAGATAAGCTTGTCTCCCTCCCTCATATTCAGAAGCTGAAAGCTGAAGGTCTTTCTATTCGATAAAGCAGCAAGTCTAAAGGGCAACTAACAGCAAGACTTCATGATTGACAGGGAGAACTTTGGTCATCCAAAAGCTTGAGTAACCCTTACACTTGAGTTGCTTCTCTGATCTGAAAACAAATTTCAAGATTTCTTAACATCACCAACACCACCTATTACTACAGTGGATAGAAGTACAGAAAAGGCCCAGGTCTGCAGCATAGAAGCAGTATGCCTAGGACAGCAGGAAGATTATCATGAAGGATTAATGGCTGTGAGCTAGGGAGGGGGAAAAAAAAAAAGAGAAAGGAAAAAAGTCCTTCAAAATGTCCTGGTATGTAATTCTTCAAAGTCACACCCTCAGTGAAGTCTACAAAGGTCAGAAAAGTCACTTTCCTTCATTACTTTAAATGCTGTGAAGATTTTAATAGTCTTGTTTTGCGACCTAGGTGACATGAGAGAAGAACATTTTGAGAATAATGTCAGAAAGGAACAAGTGTGGACCTGATACATACTATACTGTGAAACTGAGTCTTGAAGCCAACTCACATTCAATACTAGAATCTTAAAAAAGAATACAGATTTAACAGCATTAGTCAAACTCTCCTCTGTTACATTTATGTTAGCAGTAAATGTGAGATTGTTTGGAATCGTTCTAATTTACTCCACTGTCTTTACAATTAGCTCTCTTTCCAAAGAACTTTCAAATGAAAATTTTGGATATGGGCCAAAACTACTACATTTGGTTATGAGCTTTCAGCACTGAACATTTCTGGGAATCATAGGATCAGCCTGGTCAGACCTCTCTTTTCCTAGCTCCACATGTATCTCAAGCAGTTTCATACAACCCCTGTGGAAGAAAAGTGTTACTGAAGGCTTTTTTTTCATATTTAGACACACTCTTTAAGCAACAATTTCTGTGCCACTAAACATAAGCATACACAGACACAGGTGACTTGCAGTGCTCAGTATTTTATCTTAAAAAATCATTCAAAATACCATCAACCAATTAATGAACTCTCAATAAAAAAGGAAGAATATTTTTTTCCCTTCTAAGTAGTCAATGCACTATTTGTTGATATTCCTTGCTCGTAAACTTGTGTGATTTATTTTAAACCACATGGTTTTGTTTCACAGAAGCACACTAACACAACTTTTCCGGAAGTGTCTATGAGGAACACAGCATGCATGAAATGGGAATGTTCACAGGTGTCCCACAAATTCTGTAATAGATACAGATTAGATTAGGTGTGTCATGCTACCTGAATGTTACGTTCCACGTGGAACAGCCCACGTTGAATTCGCCAGGAAATAGTTTTCATTCACTTTATTCCAAATAGTGCAGCAGTGAATGTGTGAACGCACTGCAGTGGACCCGCCGTGGAAACCCCGCTTAGACATTCTTGGCTTCGCTCCAAAACAAACCCCAGTGGCTTCACTCAAAGTAAACTAACCCTGTCATAATCTGCCGTGGATCTCCCCCTTTTAACAGGCACCCCGAGGTAAAGATGAGCTCAAACCCACTTTTATGAAGGAAGAGGTATCCCTCTGCCATAGGTGAGGCTAGCAGAGCATTTAAAAGGAAGAGGAGATGCCTTCCCCCACCTTGCGGGAGCAGCACCCTCCGCACCGGCAGGGTCCCGCATCCGTGACAGCCATACAGCGTGCTCCCGGCTTTACAGGGCAGAGATCTCTCCAAAGAGAAAGTTAAACTCACAAAGTCGAAGTATTAGGGAAATCTGCAGAGCCATTAGCGCANCGGCCCCGCAGCCGCCCCTACCCGGCCCGCGCCCCGCGGCAGCCGGGCAGCCGTGTGAAAGGCAACATTTCAAACGCGATTACAGGCCTGAGCCTCTGCTGGAATCCGAACCCACAGCCTTTTAAATCTCCGTCATGGGACAAAAGCCTTTCCACACGGTATTTTTTTAAGCTCGTAACCACCAAGCCCACAAACATTCCTGATAAATGCTCCTCTGTCTTTTTTAGCGTCTAGTTTAAAAGTAATTCATTATATAAGCGCTTTGAGGCTTTGCCTTCAGTTGGATTCTTTGAGGCTGCTCAGAGAATGAATTGGGGAAAAATCAAGATACAGGAATTCAACTTCAGCAAAGCCAATAAAAATGAATGGTAGCAATATGTAAGCAGAGACTTCAGTTAAGAGGGATTTCAAAGCCTCAGCGGCAAAACATACAGAGACATATAACTAATTCTCTTTTGGCAGATCAGAGGCCAGAAGTCCGCATGAGAATCAATAGATCTACCACACTGCAAGGCAAAAAATAGTGTGGCTGAGAAGGACGAGATCAAATCCCACAGATTCCAGCAGATGCCACATGTGTTGATTTAGTGGAGAATATCAGACTGATTTAGTCTATCAAAATCATAACACTGAGTCAGAGATGGTGGAATAAACTGAGTGTTGAGTTACAGCATCAAGACCAGAAAGTTTATCCACAGACAACTTCTGAGTTAGGCTGAGAACAAAGCATAACTGAGGTATTAATAAAAATATGCAATTTCTCATTTAAATCAACCTCATACTCCAACACCAGGTAACAGTATCTTAGATGTCTTTATAAACAGACCTAGCACAATATGGTCTTTCAAGCTTTCTTCAACTCTGACTTCAATATAACATGAGCCAAATTACTTGCAATGACCTCTCAACCACCCAGTCCAGACAGGCTTGGAAAATTCCCCTGCATTTCCTTCTACATCTCTATCTGGCAGAAATGTCATCCTGTCTACTTAGATTATTGAATGCAGAAATGTTTTGTGTATATATGAATTCAGTACNGTGGACCCGCCGTGGAAACCCCGCTTAGACATTCTTGGCTTCGCTCCAAAACAAACCCCAGTGGCTTCACTCAAAGTAAACTAACCCTGTCATAATCTGCCGTGGATCTCCCCCTTTTAACAGGCACCCCGAGGTAAAGATGAGCTCAAACCCACTTTTATGAAGGAAGAGGTATCCCTCTGCCATAGGTGAGGCTAGCAGAGCATTTAAAAGGAAGAGGAGATGCCTTCCCCCACCTTGCGGGAGCAGCACCCTCCGCACCGGCAGGGTCCCGCATCCGTGACAGCCATACAGCGTGCTCCCGGCTTTACAGGGCAGAGATCTCTCCAAAGAGAAAGTTAAACTCACAAAGTCGAAGTATTAGGGAAATCTGCAGAGCCATTAGCGCACGAAAGACATGCTATTTTTTTTTTCCATGCATTCTGCTTCCAGTTATAAAAAGCAGCAACGAGGGGCATGCTTAAGCGTAACTCCATCTTTGCCTTACTTATATCGCCGCTTACTTACCCCTTGTCTGCCTGCTGTCTGTTGGGCAAGCCAGGCACAGCTCAAGTTTCTGGCTTTCGTTTTCCTCCATTGTCCCTGCCTACCGCACAAGCTCCCCTCTCCAACTTGGAGCCGCAGCGCCCGGACTGTCAGCGCCGGGCTCGGGGAGGAGAAAGGAAGCGCTGCCTTCCCCGGCGCGCAGCCCCNATACAGGAATTCAACTTCAGCAAAGCCAATAAAAATGAATGGTAGCAATATGTAAGCAGAGACTTCAGTTAAGAGGGATTTCAAAGCCTCAGCGGCAAAACATACAGAGACATATAACTAATTCTCTTTTGGCAGATCAGAGGCCAGAAGTCCGCATGAGAATCAATAGATCTACCACACTGCAAGGCAAAAAATAGTGTGGCTGAGAAGGACGAGATCAAATCCCACAGATTCCAGCAGATGCCACATGTGTTGATTTAGTGGAGAATATCAGACTGATTTAGTCTATCAAAATCATAACACTGAGTCAGAGATGGTGGAATAAACTGAGTGTTGAGTTACAGCATCAAGACCAGAAAGTTTATCCACAGACAACTTCTGAGTTAGGCTGAGAACAAAGCATAACTGAGGTATTAATAAAAATATGCAATTTCTCATTTAAATCAACCTCATACTCCAACACCAGGTAACAGTATCTTAGATGTCTTTATAAACAGACCTAGCACAATATGGTCTTTCAAGCTTTCTTCAACTCTGACTTCAATATAACATGAGCCAAATTACTTGCAATGACCTCTCAACCACCCAGTCCAGACAGGCTTGGAAAATTCCCCTGCATTTCCTTCTACATCTCTATCTGGCAGAAATGTCATCCTGTCTACTTAGATTATTGAATGCAGAAATGTTTTGTGTATATATGAACTCAGTACAGAAGCTCAAGGAGGATTGCTCTCCTCATGCCCCTATTCTCTCCTCCTTCCAGACAGAAAAAGCATTTGAGTAAATTACAGTGAACAACTGATAAATGAAAAAACTATTGTTCATTAGATCAGACATATATATTCTCTAGCACTTAAGAAACATTTCTTTTCCTTTTTAACAATTAATTCTATATATTCTTGGAACCTGGCAAAAGTCCCAGAAATCTGGTATGGAAAACACAGAAAAGATGAAAATATAATTTAAACATTAGCACTGCTATTTAAAGTCTAAAGTACAGTGCTCCCAATAGAATACTCCTATAGTTACTCTGCAATGATAAAGAAATGATAAAGAAAATAGTGTGATACTCCAGCTCATTCGGATTGCAGACCATTTTAGGAGAAGATATGGCTAGCCATCCCACTTATCTGATGTTGCCTTTTGTGACATGAAGGAATGTGCCTTTAACACTGAGGTTTTCCTGAGTCTGGACAAATGTGATGAGTCTCTTGCACTTACTTTCACAGCCAGCTGGAAGGATAAGAGTGGTCTGACAGGAATAGTGAACACTGAACATCACCAAGTTCAAAAAATGTAAAATAACTTAGAAACCCCTGGTGAAAAAAGAAAGCCAGTGTGGTTGCCTAGAGTAGAAACATAAAAGCTGTACCAAGACGTTACCTGTATACAGGGCTCAGAAACCAAGAGTTCGGAGACCAAGGGCATTTAAAAAGACCTTATCCTGAAATAACATAAAGGAAAGCACAAAACATACTCGCCTAAAAAGAAAGGAACTTTTTCAGCCTTGTACAAAACCAGGGTTAGCTCTGGAGGTCAGTAGCGTTTGTACCAAGAACATTAATAAATCAGAATCAATGCACTTTGGCCCTTTAGAAGGCTTTATCTCCATGCATGGTGGGGGAAAATACCTAGAAAATTAGTCTAAGACTAAAATAGTAACGACCACAACAATCTATCTACTTTAGCCAGCACCTTTAGTTTCTACAGCCAAAAGCACATGACAGAGTTGGTCTCCTGATACCCCCACGGACATGACCTAGTGAGTACCCAGGTGCTCCTTGTCACAGTGTCAAACTGGTCTGAAACTACTGCTTTCACGGCCACAGCAAGATGCTCCCACTGCTGAAACTAACAGTAAATGGTATTGATAGGGGCCTGAGCAACATGGACCCCCAAAATGCAGAGACAACCTGAGAGAGGTTGCTTTTTTGGCTGTGGATGTGTGACTTGAAGACTGGGAGTTACCTTATGAGAACTTCTGCAGGTGCAGAAGTAGTTTCTGAAACAAGATTAAACAGCATTGGCAAAGGGAAAGACTAAACATGACACACTTCAGTATCATCAAAATCAAACAAAAGAGCCTGCCCATAAAACAAAATCACCACCCACAAAACCTAATCACCTCTACTGCTGCTCAGGACAAGGAACAGTTGGGAGAGCAACGTATCAAAACACGACCTCACTTTAAGGGAAAAGTCCCTGGTCTCAAACTGGATTTAATTTGTCTATGTAACAATGCTATTCTTTATGATGTTACTAAAGTCTATTTAAAAGAATTTCTCTCCTTTAGCAGCTGGAGACAGCCAGAACCATTAAACTGTTGGGCTCAAATAAAGAGTTCCCCAATACAGTCACTGGGATGAATCACTAATGACAAGTTAAATAAACTTGATTAACCAGTTCACAGCACGCAATCAGCATTTGTTTATCTGTGGGATCAACAATAACAGTGGTTCCTTTTAATTACTGTGCTCAGACCTGGAACCATCACTATCAAAACAATGCACAGACAATAACTGCCAACAGGTTATGATGTTTTAAATGTGTTTAAAATTAATGTCCCAGAGCGACTTCAACACTTCTGAGTTTAGCACGTGCATAACAGGAACAATTAACAAATACTGGATGCGCTCAATTAGTCAAACTTGTAATATACAACAAGTCCATGGCTCTAGCAATTATTCATCACTAAAAATCTGGAAAGTTAATTATTAATAGTTAAATCATAAAAAGGATCCCATAATTACAGACTTGTCTCAATGTCCATATGAAAACATGTAGCCACTGTGAAAAATGTCATGAATACTCTCTGGGGGAACCAGCCTGACACTGTTTAACTCACTGTAGTCCAGAAACAAATACTAGACCTGAAGCGGTGAGGCAGAAACCTGCAAGGAATTATGAGCACTTGAGTGGGTCACACTGCAGCACCTCTCCAAGTCTTACATGGCCAGAGATGGCCTGGGCTGCTGCGGAGAAAGGGAGCATCGAGAGGATAAGCCAGTGGATCAGAAAACTTCCCCTCTACGCTCCAGGGAGTTGTGGGTCGCCATTCACTACCAACCAGTCAGATCTGAAATGGAGAAAGTATCTTTAACTAACTCCAGAAAAGAGCACTGAGTGTGGTGAAGTTTGATTTCCACCTTGGGCAGCAGAGAGCAGCTTCAGGGCTGCAGTTCATTAGAGCACATCTCTATTCTTGTTCATCCTCAGCATCTTCACTGCCAGGTTTGGTATGGTCTCTCAATGCATAAAACTAAAATAGACTCACTTCTAAAAGAAAAGGACTATATTCAGATGGGATATTATCTAACAGGACATAGTAGTAGCCACTAGCTTGTACAGGCAAAATGAAAAAAAGTTCTGACATCTATCAATATGAATACATGTAAGTAGACCCACGGGCAAAAAGGTTTATGCTATTTTAAAATTAACTGTACACTGATTTTGTATTGTACAAGGAACGGCAGATTTTTAAGATGTGGAGGGGGACTTTATGATCATTTGGTCTCATCTGCTTACTAAGAGATTTCAATGATGTGTGTCTGATAGTGGTTAAAATATTAAGTACTTAAATTGAAGGAAAACATCTGAACTTGATTTTAAAATTTATGATGACAAACAATCTAATACAACTTCTGGAAATCATGAAATTACCTTTCGTGTTAAAAATCTGTGTAGAGTTTCCATATTTATACTATGTACATTCCAGTTCAGTTAAGAACTCTCATACTTGTGAGGAAAATTTAGACCAAGGAGTGAAATGGTAACACTCCAGCTGAAACAAAAAAGAGCACGAATTTCTCTACACATCTCCACAAAAGAATGTTGTATCTTATCAGACCTGCTGGTTTCAGCCCTTCAGAGAAGTTCAGAGATTAACGGTGGTGCCAAGAGCCAGCCTTGATCACTAAAACAATTTTACAAAAAAGTGACTAAAAAGTTGAACATGAAATATTCAGGCAGAAGGTATATTCATTCTTCCAATTCCATTTCAAACAGAGCTCTGGGCAGCAGCTATAATCACCTTTCACTTGGCATCACCAAGCTTTCAGATGTCTATCTCCAAGTTACAGAGCAACCTTCATTCACTCCAAAAGCATTTTGTTCAAGCTCATGACTCTCACACCTGGGCACCTACATCATGTTAAATAGGTTAGATTTTCTGTTTTCCAAGTTTTATTCCTGTTTTTTTCCTGCCCCTCCAATTTTTTAAATAAATTAAAAGGCCTGAAACCAGTGAACACTTGTATATGCCCTAAATCAAACCATCAAACTGAGAAAAAGAACTGTGGTCATCACAAAGACGCGATAACATTCAAGTGCAGAGAAAAATTAAAAAAAAAAGTGATTCTTCTCTTTCATCAATAACTTTGTCTTCCTCTTTAATTTGGGACAATCCCAACAAAGCTAACTGTAGATACACTTTAACATTACTTCCCTTTCCACTGCCCAAGGGAAGACGGAACAGAGCTAAATGGGCATAATTACAGGATGCATGTTTCTGACTCCTGTAATGCAACACCTTATTTCAGACTTTTTACCCTCCTGTTGTCATCCCACTGTACCAAGCCAATGTTAATATTTGTACATTGCCACCAGCACAGCCAGCTTTGAACTGCAGACCCTGACATGCCTCAACTCCTCCTCATGTCTTCCAGCCTCACCAACCATTCACACATTACACTTCCCACACAGGAAGGTAAGGAAAGAGATCAGTCTCCAAACACAGAAATAGAAAATATGAACGTTTCGTAAGGTACTAAACTGATTACTCTGTCAAAGCAAGAAATTTCAATCAATGAAGTTTAATTGAATAAAAATCAATAGGTAGGTAGGAAAGAACAGGGTAGGAAATTGTTTCTGAGGGAGGTGGAAGAAAGGGAGCAAGGAAAATTGCTTTTAAGTCCATCTGCTCTACATTCAAATTCTATTTCTCTCCAGTGTAAAGCATTTTGATTTTGGTAAGTTCCCTTTGGATGAATTGTCTCAAACAGAGCTCTAGTGAGAGTTTGGATTCAAATTGATCCAACTTTTTAGCAGTGCCAGAAGAATAGACTTACTGCCTGAAACACTGACTATTGCTGGGTTCACAGATGTCTGCAGGATCTGGTTGTAAATTGATGAGGTAACATGCTTTCGTGATCAAAAGTATCAAGATTTGCTCTCTGCAAAGTACAACTATACTTTAAAATAATATTGAGAGGTCCTTTATATCAGCTCTTACCAAGTACACATAAAGTTTATAATACTGTCAGGTGACTGCTTGAATTAACAGAAAACACAAAGTGTACTTCAGTGGAGCCTGGGTTCAGAAATAAAATAATAGTTCATGTTATCACAATAACCATAACCACTTACTTATCAACAGGCTTTTCTGATAAATATTCTACTACAAAAAATAGTTTCAATTAAAAAATCAGCAAATAATGATTAGAAATTCGCACAATGCACCAGTGTTGCCAATACACAGTGTTCACACAATTCCAATTCATGATGGTCTTTCTTGAAAAGTAACTTTTTGGGGACCATTATTAATTTTATTCATGTCTGGACTGTACCTAGTCATATATTTGACTTTTCTCCACAATGTCATTGGCAAGAACTGATTTTTTCCTTGAGACTCATACTAAAATCAAGTGGGAGGTCAGTGCCATTGTGACTTAATGAGTTGGACATTTTAAATTGTTTTTACTACAGTTTCTCCCTGTCTTCTGCCACAAAGGCAGCACTATACAATAAATGACAATCTGAATGTCTGAAAAGAGATAAAGACAAGCAGAATAAATTCTTACAGCTTTGTTTCCATCCAGATCTAATTTCTAGCACAGGAGGGATGGTCATGTATGTAAAGTTTTTTGTTGCGTATGTAAAGCTTTAGTTTCTATCCTTTGTAGGGTGCCAGTCCCTGAAGGCAGATGTAAGAGCAGAGGGCTGGTGTAGACCTTTCAACCTGTAAATGTATCAATGACCTCTCCAACAGTATGTACATCTCTTTCCTTCAAAGTGCCTCTCTGACCTCCCCAGACCATGCTGATGCTATCATTAAGACAGCTGATTAGTAAGAAAGCAATCAGAACTGACAGCAGTGGCACTGCTGTTCTTTTTCAGGCCTGCCCAGCCTGTTCTGCTGGGATGCACAGTTATTAATTCACTCTTCAGTATTTAGGATTTCATAGCTTTAGGGCAACAGGGACCATTTGATTATCTTGTCTGACTCCCCATCTATCACAAGCCATTACATTTGATGTGGGAGTCTCACACAAAGGCCAAACACTTAAATGAGATGAAGAACACATTACTGATCTCAGGAAACCGGTGCTGCATATGCACTGGCATTTGTTTCAAACCCCACCACACATGCAGTGAGATCTACCTAGATGATCAGCATAGGAAAGTGAAGGACATCAAGCTCCTAACTGAGGGAGCTTAACACTGAGCAAAGTTCTTTCATCTGTCTTTAATTTCCCAGATCAGACATTCACCTTAAAAAATCCCTAAACTATCCTAACCAAAGCTGTGATGCACACATCCAGTCACGGTCTCCAGCTCAGCCAGTCTTTTATGCAGGGAAAAAAAAATGAAAGAAAAAAGAAAAACATCTCAAAACATCCCTATCCTGATGGATAGGCAACATGGAAGGCAACAAATCCTCTTGAACAATGCACATCACCAGCTGAAAGGCAGAAGCACATCAGTTGATTGTAATCGCTGTCCTTAATACAGAGCTGCCGGTTCAACAAGCACGTTATTTAGGGGTATTTCAGCACACAGGCCCACGGACGTGGCTGATGGGGCTGCTGACTCAGGCATACCACATCCAGCAGCAGCAGGACTGCCACGACCCTCTACCCTGCAACAACCACCCAGTAAATACAGGCTTCCTTGCTGCACCTGGGCTCAAATGGCTTTGCAAATACACCTATTCTCATTTCACAGACTGTGTTACAGTTAACTGACTAATGTCTCAGTGCTAAGAAATCGTATCCTATTTCTTTAGGGTAAAGTTGACTTAACTTCAGTTTCTAAGGTTCAGATTTATTCCCCCTTTGTCAGCCAGACCCACCATTGCTGTAGGCAATGTGCTCAGCAAGAAAGCCACCTCACAGCCTCCCCCTCAATCACTCATATCCGCTGAGCTCTTGAAGACTTGCATCATCCCCATTCTCTGTTTTCGTCTTGGAAAACAAGTCTTCAACTCTTTTCATTTTTTTTTTCCAGTACTCCCATCTTCTCCTTGCAGTACAGCTACCAGGATTGTCAGAGTCCATTCTTCTGAACTTAATATACTAACAGTAATAAAGGGGTACGTGACCTACATTTACCTCTAGAAACACTGGTGCAGCTGGATGCTGCACAACAGCACACAGCCTGCAGGGAAAGGGGACTGAGGCTGGGGTGCTCTCCCCAGCCAGGATGGGGAGCCTGTGGCCACAGCAACCTCCTCACAAAAAGGGAGAGAATGTTTTGGGTTTTGCAAGGGTAAAATGTCCAAACACCTAGTGAGATGCAGTGTCATGACTCTGGCGTCATATCCTATTCCTCCTACAAGGGGAAGTCTGCTCCTGTGCAAGAAGATAAAAAGGGAGAAAAAGTAACAACGCTCTGTCTCATCAGGCTCTGAGAAGTGCATGGAACTGCCTGGGGTGAAGACAAGAATAAACAATATCAGCACAGGAAGGTGTCAAAAAAGGTTTAAGCTTATTCAGAGGTAGAGTCTTTCTCATTAATAAATACATAACCCAAGATGATTTAATTTCAACTGGTTTGTATTTCTTACAAAAACTTTTCAAACAATGGGATGACTCACAGGTGAGCATTCCATTGACAACATAAAATGACATTGTATTAGTTATATCCCTTTATAAACAGCAAGTCTGCACTGAGCTATATAAATATGTCCCATAATACAGCACATGCAGCATATCTGAGGGTAGGGAACAGGCAGTAAGTAGTGACAAGGGCAGGTTTTCTTCACTCCAGAGGGAAAGGTTATTAAATACTAACTGGTGACATAGACAGCTTTTACTGCATATGCATATACTCTGATTTCCAAGACTCACCTGCAAAAGTGTAACTCTGTGATTTATTTTTGATTTTCATACTATTGCTTTAATATTTCACAATTAACATAACAGTGATGAATTCCCACTTTTTCCCCCCTCTCTTTTACTTTTTTTTGCTCTAGAACTGCCATTAAAAGATAGTGCTTCAAGACTGCAGTTGGAACAGTACTTAAATCCTTTCACCAGCTGGAGGAAATTCTGGGCAAAGTGCTAGAAGGAAAGAAGTATTAAAATCTCTTTGAGACAAGATACAGTATTACTTATATGCCCCCATTTCAGTTTTATAAGCTCCTATAAATCCTCTCTCATAACAGAGAGTAATGCAGGAGTGCCCTTGGAAGAGAGCAAAGAGGTAAGCTGAGTTTGTAACCCATGAGTAGTATTCATTTAAGGCTTTTAGTCTGGCTTTTTTATACAGAGTCCTCTAAAGATGTGCCTAAATGCAGCCAGAAGACACAGGCTGAATACCACAGTTAGGGGGTAAAATGCTGCAGGCAGTAATTATCAATCACTTTCTTTTCAAAGCCATCAAAGAAGGTAATTTGTTTTCACCATGCTTCAAGGAAAAGACTGGGTGGTCTTCTGATTTTAGGAGTCTGAGAAATATTCCACTTGAGGACAAGGCCACCCCAGGTCTCCTGGGCAGCATGAGGTCCTTTTCAACATGGTTTTACACTGTACTTGATTTTAGTCACAGACATTAAGACTGCAGCAATGTTTTGCAAATCATCACTAAATACCTTTTCTTCATAGCGCCATGTAAATCTCAGGAGTGTTTCCAAAACATGAATAAAGCCTTGGTTGTTGAAAGGTAGCATGTTTCCAGTTCCTCAGCTGTCTTCATCAGCATAGGTCTGCCATGCCTCAGGGATTCTTTATTAGGTTAAAGACTAATTCCCTTCCATATATTGCATATCTTGCAGTAGTTGTCACCAGTTGATGAATACAAAACTTTATTGGTACATGATAAGTAACTGTGAATTCTGAGGCTATTAGTTCATTGAGGAAGTGACATCTCAATTAAACACTAACATAACAATTCAATCCTTTGCAGAAAACTCCAACAATTCTCCTTCTATTTATTCAAAAACATCTAATAGATTGCTACACATATGGACTTCAAAAAATGAATTAAACATTTTTGTTTCCTCATCTCCTCCTTAAACAATGTATATCTGATAATACCTAAGCTCAAAGCCATGCTATTTAAAGTCTAAGTTGTTTGTGTACAAAACCCCCTAAGTCATGGAGTGTTTAATGTTGTAATTCAGCTTCCCTTTGCAGTAAAAGGAAGCTAGGAGAAAATGGGGCAGGAGCCAAGCTGAAAAGCTTTCTGAAAGCTGCAGCTGCAGCCAACAGCTGAAATTTAAAATCAGACATTATTTTCTCTCCTCATCTTGTAGACTCTGCCACAATTTTAATAAACCACAAATTTAGCCACAGAGGCACTATTGCTCATAATTTTCTTTTGCTGATGGAGCAAAAATAAGAACCATAAACACTTCCCCCCAACTTCAGAAAGCAGCAAATGTCACTCCCCAATAGGGTTCTCGTCAGGTTCCATGTGGACAATGTGTTAGACAAGTAGCAATACTCAATGTGGTACTGTGAAATTAATAATTTAATGTTGCATAGAGAACCTGAAACACAAGATCACATGGGTCAAGAAAAGAAGAAGCAATAATTGCATTTCCATTTCCCAACCCAGTGAGAGAACAGACATGTGACAGCCAGCAGACATGGCTCCTTTGAGATTCTTCAGGGGATGTGGCAACATCCCTTGGTAAAGAAACAAAGCAAGGAGATCTTTCCATTGATAAAAAACTAAATAAAGATAGGAAAAACGCTGTAGGAACAAAAGCCAAATCTCCCTGGTGTTACCAATGACATCACAGAGAGTGGACTGGTCCAGACAGCTCTCAACATTAGTAATCTGGAAAAGAGGGTTTAAGTGAGATGGCAGAGCTTGCTGAGTACATTCTGGTAGTCAGTGAAGAGAAGGGCTGATTACAAAGAAGAGAATTCACAAGATTCACTGGCTAGGCAGTAAATTGACAGATGAAATCCCATGTCGATAAATGTAAAGTGATGCACATTGACACTGAACAGACGATTATCATTCAGTAAGGGATTTTGAGGTTATAACCATTTTTTTTAAATTTCAGTTCAGTGCTCATTAGTGATTAAAAAACCAAATATATGTTAGTAAATTATAGGAAAAGAATAGCCAACAGGACAGGTAATATCATTATGCTACTGTACAAATCCACAATCTACCCAAACTTTGAATATTGCCTTCAATTTTAATTTGCTCCAGGTCAAAGAAGTTACAACAGAAATAGAAATGTTAAGAAAAAGGCAGCACGGATGATCAAAGTTATGGAACAGTTTCTGTAGAACGAACAACTACATTATGTAGGACTCTCCTTTATGAAAACAGATGACTCAAACATCTGCCTGAGGTCTATAAACATAAGTAAAAGAGAGAAGCTGAATAGAGAAAGACTGTACATTGTGTCTCAGTACAGACTGTAGGGTCATCAAATGAAAGAAGTAGGCTAATGATTAAAAAATACATGGATGTGAATGTTAATTTCACAGAGCATTATGGAAGCATGGGTAAGCTGGGGAGCTTCTTTCTGTAGAATATTGCAGTTACTGAGTTTAAGAGGATTTTAAAAAAATAAAAAGAAAATAGTTAATGGAAAAAAATTCCATTGAGCACTGTTAAAAAAGGACAAAATACTTGGTTTCCTTCCAGTAATCTCTTAATCACATATTTCTGGGATCTGGGAGGATATACAAGAAGTATGACTACATATTGTCCCTGATCCTGCATTCTTCCCTAGGTAACCATCACCATTCAAGACAGGTTGTTGTGCTTGCTGCAACTGTTCTTACACTTGGCAAGGTACAAAAAACCCTAATGTTGACAGTAATACTTCTGTCACATGTGCTAAACATAAAGAAACACATTACAACAGAAAAATAACAACCTCAGACCTAATCAAAATACTTCTGTGTTCTTCTCCTGAAGCGAGGATATGGGAGAAAATGAATGACATACAATATGTTAAGTCATATCTCATCTGTTGTGAAAATGGCCTTAAACATTTGTGTACACAGGAAAGTTAGTGCAGTGGAAGCCAGAGAATTAATTTGCAGTGCTTCAGCTATTCTACACAGGTGGCAGACAATGCAGAGTAAATCTTACATGGCATCAGCATCCACAGCTCTGGCTACCACCAAGTGTCGGAACACTTAAACCTTTTGAACAAGGGATCTGTACAGCTTTGGGGGGCTGAGATCATCTTTTCTCCTGCATTAATTCCCCACTACTGAGAGGCCACTCTGGAAGACTTCAGGTGCCATGACTCAGACTGCAGCACAACATGGCACCAAGCCTCCCTAACCCTTCCCCATCTCTCTGGGGTATGGGAAGGCAAGGCTCATCAGATCATAATACAGTACTCCATAATGTAGTACTGGGATCTGATGGCAGTTGAATCATTGGTAGTTTTCTCATTTAGAAGCATGAAATCTGAATATCTGCCCACACTATTGCACAGAACCTCGCCATGAAGGCATCATGTTTTATCCCTGCAGTTCTTTGGAAATTTGCTTTTACTATTTCCTTACCTTATTGAGATGTCTAACCACCTCTCTGCTTTCTCATTTCAAGAGAACAGGAGATACTTTTTTTTTTGTTAGCCAGGAAATTTTTCAAGGGCAAAGAATAATACACCTTTTATTAAGCAGCTATTCACAGTAAGAAACTTTTTACTAGCAATTTCTCAAGAAATGTTATGACTGGCTGACTTGGAAGAGGCCTATCCAGAATCTCATTAGATTTTCAAGTACTTTAGAAAGCAGTTCTTACTGAATTACCAAGTGTGCAGGAAAGCAATGGCAGTTTCATACCTGAGATTATGTACTTCTGTGTTAACTGGAGAAACACATCAGAGTAGTGAGGAGTGTCTTGGACTTGGAGCTACTGCTGTAACAGGGAGCTGCTGGAATATGTTGCAGCAGACTCTTCATAAACATTTTATTTGCATGATTAAGCACTGTCTTTCAAGTGATGCACATTGTGACATGATATAGAGTGATGTATCTCAGTAACTCTTGACTCTGAAAATCTGAAGTGGTTAAAAAGAAAGCACAGAAACTTCATGGGTATGGAGCACACAAAGTTCACAACACCTTGCATAAACAACCTTTGGATATTATTTGGATAGAGCAGCCAAATCTGTTCTCTGCATATGGAGTTGCAAAGGTGGCTGCAGGCTGGCAGAAGCACTGGTTGGTCTAGAGCTGTTTTACACCCATTTGCTACATTGACACTGCAAGTAAGAGAAAATCAGAGTGCTATTTTCTAGCTGATGGGACATCTCCTTAGATACCACTAAAGAATCCCAGAGCTTCCTTCTTCTGAAGGGAAGCCAACCTGTCGTAGCCATCAAAAATACAACCACGTGTTCACCTAGTATCCATCTAGCAAACCAAAGAGATGAAAGAGGAGCCTGCTGAAAGTTATTCATCTCACTCAATCTAGACACCTATTTTAGGATGGGGTGAATTAGTCTTCTGAGATGTTCTTCCATGACTTTATAGCAGCATACACATTACACTAAACGCCCAGTGCATACACGGCCAACACTACAGGAGGTGACTCTCACATGCAGCAGAGCACTTATTGTTCAGTGGGCAGCTCTCCAGTGGAGGTAGTGGTCATCACTTGGAAGCATCTGCACATACAGCTTTTTGGATGGTATCACACTTCCTTAAATAGTTCTGAGAATAAAATGAAATTAATTTTTTATTTGGAAAACACGTTCTCTCTACACATGGAAATATCTTCTCTTTCTAACATTTCCACAATGTTTTAGAATGAGTGATTCCCATGTAGACTGTTTTCCTCAAGAGCCAAGCATATATTTAATTCTAAACTTTAGACTCATGTTCCAGATTCTCTGCATGAAGATTTTCCTATTTCTATTTTTGCCCTGCACTTTTTGTCATATGGTTTTGCTGCCAGCAGAACAGACAATCAGTTTCTTAAACACTTCTCTCTTGAAATAAAACAATTCAACCCAGAGCATATTCCAAGGAGACTCTCAGCACCATAAAATGCTGTTTTACAAGGCCGAGGATGGTCTGCCTTTTGCATGCACTACACTTCTGTTTGTATCCTCATACCAGATGGAGCTGTTGCATGATTCCTCTCCAGACTTCAAAAACTGAAGATGAAGCCTGCTCTTAAAACTTCTGTTGGTAACACTTCATGGTGGTTGCTGTGGCTGTGCCAGAAGACTTGCAAACATTGCTTCCTTCTACACTTTGACCCCAATCCATGAAGACACATTGTGGCATCCACACCGGGCTTTGTTGAGCTGCGCTGGGATCTCAGGTCTGTGCAGCATATGGCACCACAGAGAGCAGGTAACACTTCTCTCACACAAACACACATGCACACCCTGCAACTTCCTGCTTAGCTGCTGCTTCTCTCACCTCTTGGCTCGTAATCTTGAACACATTTTGCTGACAACATACCTTACTTTGCCCCATGTAGCCCCCTCTCAACTCCCTCACCACCTGCAGGAAACACACGAAGAAAAGCTGTGTAAAGCTATGTAGAGATGAAGGCACAGTTACAAGGTTGAGTTTTCAAAGCTGTCAGTAGCTGGACAGAAAGGATAGTTGGGCTGGTGAGAGGCTGAGAGCTGGCCTGGGGGTTTACAGCAGCTGAATGCTGTTCAGCACCAGTGTGAGCACCTACAAGGAAAGCGAGCACCCACCTTCTGCAGGCACTGAAGCTGTCCCTGAAAACACACAGCCCAGCAGCAGAAGAGGGAATTCGCTTCCTGTCTTGCTACTGCGTCTCAAGAGTTGTCCTAGCTTTTCACTTTGTGGTCATCAGATGACTAGGCTCGATGTCCTGCCAATGAAATACAGGCAATTTTTGCAAAACTAAACAGTTTCCTACCATGGAAAGTCCCAAAGCATCGAGAAAATACGTTGATCTCCACCCATTGTCTGTTTCAAAACTTCCTTCACAGCTTCAAATTACAGCCTTCTAATGAATGTATGGGGAAATCAGATGAACACAGAAATCAGACTTTGACAATAGAGACATTAACAACATGAAAACCACTTTTTTTTTTTTAGAAAGAAGTTATTTTTAAAACTTTCATTATCCTCTCATCGTCAATGAAACAAAATGAGCCCCACAAGAAGAACATGCAGAAGCATGTCCTACAGGCTGCGTGCAGCTGGTAAGATCCCCATCTGAAGTCCAAAAACTTCATCAACCCTGGATAAGAAAAGTTAAAGCTATTCTTACATGCTGTTTTGGAAACCACAGACTGTAATCTTGAACACAGAAGAGTAGAAGTTCTCTTAGACAGGCCTGAAACAACTTAAAATCTCCAGTCTTTCTCTAAGACCTCACTAGTTTTCAGGGTGAAGCCTCAGTCTGTTGGCTCTCCCCACAGCCCCAAAACTGGCTAGACCACAAGAGATTCTGCAGCAAGCCAGTATAATAAGATTGATTAACCACTTAAAACTCTATCTAAGATCTCAAAATATGTCTTAAGTGGAGGTACATTTTACTCTGTAAAACTCATGACACTTGTTTTTGCAGTTACACTGGTGATGCATGCAGGCACACACTCTTGGCACTTTGCACACTCACTGCAATGCCACCAGTGTAAACTGCTGAATTCTGAAGGAACTAAACTTCTATAACTGCTCTTTAGTTGCTTGAGTTGATGTCTAGTTGAAGATAAAAACCAAACAAAATGTCTTACACCAAATACATGCTGTGACATTGGAAGAAATTTGAACTGCTCATATAAAACATCTGCTCATGAGACATTCTGCATTGCTTCTTAATGTTATGGCATGTTCTTCACAGGGATGGGGTTAGATTTAAATCCCAATAATCCACTAGTGTTGCATTTATATATAGCTGATATACCCCCTCTTCAAAAAAACCCCAAAACTTAAACTTTACTTGGTGAAGTCTTTACACATATTTGATAAAAGACTTAGAAAACATATGCTCCTTCTTACCAGCAGCCAAGATCTTCTAATATTCCTACAACTTGTTAATTAACTAACATATGGTACCGCTTTAGGAAAACACGCCATTCTAATTTTGCTGTTTCCTACAAAACTATTGTCAAGATTTAGCCATTGTAATATTACCTAGTAATTTTTACTCTAATACTTTAAATTAATCAGTAAGCACAGAAACAAAAAGATAATTAATTTAAATCCAAACAATAAGTAAAACTTATTTTTACATAGTTTCCAATGATGGATGAGCCACCACCATACTGTGCTGAACACCACTAATCTATAAAAATCACAATTCGCTGCAAAATGACAACCTAAAAATTCATTGATTTGGACTTCAAGTCCCTTAAGAAGTTTTTTGAGCAAAGCTAAACTGCCAAGGCAAAATGTAATGTAACTTCATATAATATCTGCACAAGACAGTTCCTACATATACATAACTTCACTAATGCGTTTTACCTTCTATTTTATACACATATGAAGCCTCTCTATCTCCTAATAAGACACCATAGTTTACTTACAGACAATATAATAGTTCTAAACACATATTAGGTAAAAAATGAAAATTAATTAGATTATTAAGTTTCTGTTTTAATGAACCTTATGTACTTATGTAAGTTTTAAACCAGTATTGCTCTGCTGACCTAGTATCTCTCAGCCTGCCATTGGCTTAATTTACTGATACTCAGCTTTTTCCACCCTGACACGAATTCAGTGCAAGTCCACTCACAGTGTCACATACCTTGCACAAACCCACCAACACTCAGTCTGGGTGCCAGGTCTTGGTTTCTGCTGCTACAGCACCTGGTAGCAATGGGATCAGCCTTCTCTCCAAAGATGTTCAGCAGGCCCTGCTCACAGACCGCAGCAGCAGCTCATCCCATCTGCGCTGCTTCTACAACCCTGCATTAAACCCAATAATTTTTGCACCACAAACCGTGGGCTTTGGCTGCTGTGGTTCCCTCTGCAGTGCCACCACACCTCTGCAACCCTGTCTGTGCCAGACCTGGCAAGAGTTGATTAAAGTTCGTGCCAAGGAGTGGGGCACTGGGTGCTCCAGGCTTTGCAGCAAGTGAAATGAGTATTTTGCCGTGTCACTCTGCAGAGCAGGTGACATCAAAATAGCTTCAGTCAGAGTGTGGAAGAGAATGACTGTCTCTGCCCAGACAAAGAAACTGTGAGCAAGAACAAGGATGTTTGGCAGAGAAAGTATATAAAACAGTAAAGCTCATGGAGAAAGCTTAGGGAGGGGGGCATTTATGTTTTATGTTTGCTATTTAAATTAAAGATAGGCAGTTTTGAATATGTATACATATTCTGCATTTTGAGGCCATTAGGAGGATTTGGTTTTTGGCAGTTTTTTAATGCTTTTAACATCAGACACAGATGTAGCACATTTTAAAAAACACTTTCAAAGTACTGCCAAATGGAATCTTGTTTACGAGTACAAAAGGAATTGTCTCACAATGCCATTTCTCAGCACTTGGAATGACAATGGATGCAGTTCTATTTAAAGGAAGAGATAATTCTAAAATTTCTGAATACCTGAAACACACTAAAATCACCCAACATGTTTTACAGACAAATTATCTTTTTTTTACTGTATTTCCAATGGCAGGATAAAAATGAAAGTAAGACACAAATTCCTGAAATTTGTCTAAGACAGCTTAAAAGTTGAAAGCTGGGCTTTCTCTTGTAAGAAATACAAAGGCCCAAAGTTGCAGCAAAATAATGTGATGAAAGAAAGATGAAATAAAAGAATGCCACACACAACTTCAGTTATTTGACAATAATAAATATTTTATAAATTCATACAGATAGGCTGGAAGACAATCTGACATGCTTAATTTACTCACTAATTTTGAACTATCCCATATATACATCTGTATGCACAAACACATAGAGCTACACTTGTATTCTTCACAGCATATCTCTCCCTGTATATATTGCTCATCATCAATTAAACTATAAACTGTACCAAGACACACAAGAATTTTTTGTACAGCATGTAGCATAACAGTCCAAAGAATTCTGCTCTGGGTTTCAGGCTATTACTTATAATAAGTCATACTTTAAAATGGATTGCAGAAATTATCTCTCAGTTAAATGTTTGATTTTCGTTTTCATATTTGATTTTAAAATTTGATTTTCATAGTAGCAATAACCTTATGAAACAGATGCATGAAAGAAATGAACATTAATAGTTTCACATACTGGCACGCATATCTGACAGAGATCTTAAAAAAACTCAAAGCAGGTGATAAGGTCTGGAGAGCATAAAAGTCCTACCTGGCCAAACCCCACAACAAGAAAACCTACCCATACAGTAGGGTCAACAGTCAGAACTCAAAGAAAATAATTTAAAAAAACCCAAACAACAACAAAAAGCCCCAAAAAAGAATATGGGATGGGATGACACAATTGATGCTGGAATGTGTCTCTTCTCAAAGGCTAGCACATATGTGGCAGGGACAGTGTGTGAGGGTGGCTCACCTGGGTAAACAAGCAGCTTCACAAGCAAACTAGGTTCACACCTGCAGCAACATTTTTGGCTTGAAAGGGGTTGCAGAGAATACTTGATAAATTATCTGATGGAAGATGTTTCTTCATTCTCCAACTAGTTTTGTTGGTTTTGTTGGTTTTTGTTTGTTTTGTTGTTTGTTTTTTTTTAAATGAATTGTTGTCTTTGAGTTCTGTTGCATGAAAATTTAAGAATTTGCTTACCCAGCCTCAGTTCCTAGGGGTGGCAAAAGGAGAACAAATGTGAATTTTCAACAGTTTAAGACTTTTGGGGTGCAGAGGCTCTTTGGCATTTGCATAACTGCTCTCACAAGGGGCCTACAAGCAGCAGTGGAATACCAGTCACTGGAATGAAGACAAATTTCCTACTGACAGCCAAGTAGCAGGCAGGGAGGCACAGGCAGTGCCACACCTGTCTGAGATCCTGGGCTTTGCCTTACTGCACCCAAGCTGCCTCCTCCTTGAGTCAGCCCTATGGGGAAAGAGCAGAGGGCAAGGGGACTTCAAGGGGCCCCACTCTGCTTTAGCACACACCCCCCTGCTGCAACAAAAGCACCTTCATCGTCTAATGAAGGAGCACAAGGGCTTTTATCTTGCCTCCATACCCAAGTCCACTGCCCACAGCTTGCAGTGCCATCTGCTCCCAGAAGGACAGAAAATGCTTTTAGATGAAATACAGAATTAGGTATTCCTTGAACACTTTATTTTCAATTAAAGCAAAGAGAAATGCATCTAGACAAACACATTCATTCTACTCTGCTCACCTAGGATATCTAACTCTGCCTTAAAGGAGGTTTGGAGGGCCCTACTATTGATATTTGAACAGAACCCTTGACTCTAAACTGTTGATGGAAGTACCCTAAAGCAGTCTGAAATATCTGAAAAAGATAAGGACATTACAGATGCATGGATGGACAAAATTACCTCTCTCTTAATTCAAGCTCTTGGATAATGAAATGCACTGCTAATGTCTCTCAGAGGTACCCTAGCAGCTTAAACTGGTGCTTTGTCATACAAGCAGTAACAGATCTGCTATTGTTTTCTTTCTAACTAAATAATTCACCCTCGCTGTATCACCAAATTAGTATCTACGGAGTTCAAAGCTATACACGATACCTGCAATTCCCCTCCATAACAAAGATAAAACATACTATGTTTACAATACAATTAAATTTCTAGAAAATAACAAGATGCATGAAATCAAAACTTCATTTAAATGTTTTAACTTACTGAACTATTCTCCTCCTCCAGCAGAGCGTTCTGCACCAGTTATTAGGAACAAGAAGGGAATTTCCTCCTCCTCAGACTATTCTTGAAATAGATTGAAGTAAGTCTTCCTTTCCAACCTCAGCCTTCAACAGCAAAAGGAAGCAACTCTCAATCTACAGGCACGAACGACCTCATGATCTAAAAAAACCCCAAGCAAACAACCCACATCCCAAAATTTTGACTACCACTTTAATAAACGTCAACACAGCCAGTTCAGAAAGAAGATTCTATGAGCTGTTTTAAAAGACTTACTAGTGCAGAAATCTAAATCATAGCATAATGCTTATTTGTCTTGCCTTTCAAGTCCGGAAAGCTCTTTGTTAAGATCACTTATAGTAAGGAAACAAGTTTTCACTGACTCTCTATGTGTATTTTTAAAGCCAATCTTGTAAACAAGTCAGTAATAGTTTATGGAGGCCAATAGGGGACAGATTGCCTTTGCCATGAATGTTAAATGAGAATTCCTAAATCAGTCCCCCATAGCCTTGCAAAACCTGGGAATTCACCCCATACGGTAGGGTCAACAGTCAGAAGACAAACAACAAAAATGTTCAGGTAGTAATGGCCTCCTGACAACTTTACTATCATTACATAGACAAGGAAAAGGCAAAATATTTAGTTAGTGGCTGTATAAATGTGTACTGCACAGCAAGGAAAAATCTCATTCCAAAGATCTCAGATGGAAGCTAAATCAATAGCTAAACCATATGCTAGACCCAGAGATCAGCATTGGTACAGCAATGATGAAAGGTGACCATTAGTTGAATTCAGTAACTGAGAAAGTAGAGGAGTCCTTTTGGTTTGGGGTTTGTTTGGATTTCAGGTTTTTTAAAGACAATGTCCTCTGTCTCTTAATTTCTTTGGCCTGAAACAGATCCCTTCCTCTCTCATAGGCCAAAGAAGGGGGCTTTGCACAACAGCTTGTGAAACTCTCTCTTAGAAATCCCTCTGTATCATTAAGGGATTTTGGCAGAGAGACTGATGCTGCAGTCCCAGCATCATTTATATGTTAAGAAGGATGGAAGGTCAGAGCTGTCCCCATGTAGACCATGCCTTCACTCTGGGATCTGAGAAAGCAGCTTGAAAACTCAGCTGTGCCATGAGCACTTCAGTCTTGACACAATCTTCCCAGGACTCTTCTGTGGAGACTGTGTTGACAAAAAAAGTTCTCCACGGAGTTTTTTTGTAGCATTGGATTGGTAACCACAGGCTTCTTCAATACATCATGCCACTCCTAGATTTACCAATCCCTTGCTCATATATCTTTTTCTGACTTTGCTATAGACTTGTGAAACAGAGAAACCATGATCTAGCCTTTTTTAATATGTGAGACAGAAGAACTGTTAACAGCACAACAGGACCATCATCCATAAAAAGCAAGGGACAAAGAAGGTCCTTCCTAAGGACGTACCTTCCCCTAGCCCTGATCAACTTAGGACAAACTTAGGAGAGTGCTCTGGACATCTCTATGGAGGTTTTATTTCCTATATCAGGAGCCCAGGGTGCTCATTCAAAGGTTGAAATTAAATGACTAGAAGTCATCTTTGAGAATAACAGACTAAAGTAGAACTCATCACTGCCTCAAAGCCTCACTGTAATAAAAAGGCTTGTCACAATAGAGAAATGTAAATTATGGGCAGATGTTCCATCAGTGCGAAAGAATGATCACAAACTGAAAACAGAAACTTGGAAAAACAAAGTGTGCAGGAAATCCAGAAAGGACAGTATTGGGGTCAACGTGACAGAGGAAAGCTGAAATTGAAAGATACTCCCTATTGGGAAAAGGATGAAGAAATACAGGAAAAATATTTCCTGGCAAAGAAATCCTTCATTAGGAAGCAGGGAAGTAAAACTGAGCATGCTCCTGGGAGAAATACAGAGAAGCATTTGATGGCTTATGGCTACCTGCCATCTGATTAGCAGTGAGTGCTCCTACCACATAGGCAGCAGGTATGAAAATGCACTGATATACCAAAATTCTGTCCTGGGAAAGCATGTGACCATATTTTTAATTGACACTGGCAATGCCTGAACCTCCGAAATGTCAATAAAATTTGTTACAGATCTATTCAGCTGATTTTTATTTCATATGAGAAAAAGGAGTGCTGTCTCAGACTAATTAGGTTTCCACACCAAAATCCATGTCCATTTAAATAGCAGACTAAATGCAAACAGATGCTGTCTTGATTTCACATTTAAAATCCAAGACAGTGATTCCCAAAACAAGGTCCCAAGCTTTACAGGACTTGTCGCAGGTTAGTCAGTGCTCTGAAAAATTGAAATCTCATTTTACAATGCCCAAAAAGTATATTTGGGAATGTAAGAGAGTACAGCTACCCTTCTTACACCCATGAACTTTGCCTCTGCTTGGAAGAGAAATAGAAAGAGGGCAATAGTAGGAACCAGTAAGAAGCTGCAGCCACAGTTTCCATAAAATTGCTATTTAGTGGTGAAGTTTCTGTAATGCTTTTTACTCATATCCTCATTTTACTCATTATGTTATCTCTGATTATGAAGTTCCAGAAGATTTGTTTGCTGCTGCTAATACTTTTTTTTTTTTAAAGGAAGACATTACTGACTGTATCCTCCTCTGTCAGAGTTACCCTGAACATAGCCAAGATGTAGGTGGGGAGCAGCACCCACTGCTAGGCTCATACACAGCTCAAACAGAGACTCAGAACTTTCATTCCAGTTCTTCCAAAAACTTGGTGTGTCCCTGGTCTTAATTCCCTTCCAGAAAGTACTGGTGTAACCTCTGACAACTTGCTATGGTTGTGCATGCATGTTTTACTGCTTCACAAGTATCCTTTGTGAAAGCATCTTGCACCCCTCAAGAACAGTCCCCTAAATAACCCACTGTAACACATTTCATAAGGATCCGCTGTAGGACTAACATGCAGGTATCATCGAGGAGATTGTTTCAATGATGCAGCTAATGCTTCTACCTCAGGTACACCATTCTTAAAACTAATGCTTATAATTCTGGTTTTGTCAATCCTTATGACACAGAGAGCAGAAACTGTATATAGATTTAATTTTGTCTTCCAGACAACCTGAGCCAGATCCAAGGGGGACCCAAGAGATACCTAGAAGTTAGAGAAGGGAGGAACCTTTCCCATATCCAACACGCAGCAATCCTGTCACTTCCTCACACCACTTCACTTCTCGGACCTCTGTCTTCTGTGATCCCAGCTGAGGCTTTCCCATCTCAATCAGCCTGTAACCCAGCATCCAGGGCACCACTCTGGCAAGGGGAAGCCATGGATAAAACAGCACAGTCCAAGTATTCCTATTAATTCTGTGGTGACAGCACAGTACCTGGAGCTTCTCCAGTCCAAGAGTAGATTAAGACCACACGACAAGAATTCAGGGCTCAGGTAGTTTTCTTGGATTTAAGACATTTAAAACACACCATGAGAGGTGCTGTCAGCTATCACTATCTCACTGCCTGTGCAGGAGTGTTTGGCATCCAAGAGGTTGTAGATCTGATGCTGAAGACATGGGCATTACTTGAGACTCAGCATAACAAAGACTGCTGAATGTCAGTAAAAGCATTCACTCCTGTAGCCTGAAAAGGAGGTTTCTGAGATTACAAGCTTTTCAGAATAATTTGACTTAAATTCTTGCTCTGATCTGGCTACATTCCCACAAAGGACAAGGACAAAATTCATCCACTGTTAAATGACACAGAAGCTGCACTTGGAGTACCTTTGACAAACTAAGGAAGTAAAAAGCTTTTAACTTAAGAGCCCACTAGAATAGAATAAAGAGAACACCAATGGTTCAAGAGCAAACAAAAGCCAAACACTGCTTTAGACTGGTAACAGCTGAAGAAGAAAAAAACATCAGAGAGACAGAAGACTGGGAAGCTGCTCGTATCGGGTTTGCATGGGAAGGTCTTGGTAACAGAGTGGAGGGGGGTACTAAAAGGCTGTCTTCTGCTGGAAGCTGCCAGAAGCTTCCCCCACATCTGACAAAGCCAGCCGAATACAAGATGGACCTGCCACTGGCCAAGGCCGAACTCGTCAGAGATGGTGGCAGTGTCTCTGAGATGTTTCAGAAGGGGAAAGAAGTTATTATGCAGAAGCAATTGCAGTCAAAGAAGAGAGGAGTGAGAATATGTGAGGGAATCAATTCTGCTGACAACAAGGTCAGTGAAGAAGGAAGGGGAGGAGGTTCTCTAGGTACCAGAGCAGAGATTCCCCTGCAGCCCGTGGTGAAAAATACGGTGAGGCAGCTGCGTCTCTACAGCCCATAGAGGTCCACGGGGAAGCAGAAATCCACCTGCAGCCCATGGAAGACCCAATGTTGGAGCAGGTAGGTACCTGAAGGAGGCTGGGACTCCATGAGAAGGCCACACTAGAGCAAACTCTTGGCTGCTCATGGCACTTGTGGAGCCATGGGGGAAAGAGCCCAAGCTGGAGCAGGTTTGCTGGCAGGACTTGTGACTCTGTGGGGGATCCACACTGGAACAGTTCGTGAAGAACTACAGCCCATGGGGAGGACTCATGCTGGAGAAGTTGGTGGAGGAATGTCTCATGTGGGAGCGTGTGAGGAGTTCTCTTCCCAAGGAGGATGCAACNAGGAAGGGGAGGAGGTTCTCTAGGTACCAGAGCAGAGATTCCCCTGCAGCCCGTGGTGAAGAATACAGTGAGGCAGCTGCGTCTCTACAGCCCATAGAGGTCCACGGGGAAGCAGAAATCCACCTGCAGCCCATGGAAGACCCAATGTTGGAGCAGGTAGGTACCTGAAGGAGGCTGGGACTCCATGAGAAGGCCACACTAGAGCAAACTCTTGGCTGCTCATGGCACTTGTGGAGCCATGGGGGAAAGAGCCCAAGCTGGAGCAGGTTTGCTGGCAGGACTTGTGACTCTGTGGGGGATCCACACTGGAACAGTTCGTGAAGAACTACAGCCCATGGGGAGGACTCATGCTGGAGAAGTTGGTGGAGGAATGTCTCATGTGGGAGGAACCCTGGGGAGAAGAGTGTGAGGAGTTCTCTTCCCAAGGAGGAAGCAACAAAACAACATGTGATGAACTGACTGTAGCCCCGTTCCCCATCCCCCTGCACTGATGGCAGGGAGGAGGTAGAGAATCAGGAATAAAATTAAGCCCAGTAAGAAGGGGCGGGGGGGGAAGGGTTTTTTACAATTTGTTTTACTTCTCATTATCCTTCTCAGATTAGATTGGCAATAAATTAAACTAATTTCCCCAAGTTGAGTCTATTTTGCCCATGATGGTACCTGGTGAGTGATTTCTCCCTGTCCTTGTCTCAACCCATGAGCATTTCATTATATTTTCTCTTCCCTGCCCACCTGAGGGAGAGTGATAGAGTGGCTTTAAAGGGCTCCTGGCATTCAGCCAAGGTCAACCCACCACACTGCTTCATAAAAAACAATAAAATGAAAATTCATTAAAATGAAAAAGAAGAGCATCCTTCTAAACTTACAAGACTATTAGGAGAGTATTTCTGTAATATTATAATTGCTTTACTGTGTTAATATACCTTATTAAAAATAAGGAAAATTGACTGGCATAAAGATCAGTAGTAAATGTGTGACCCAAAAATACAAATTACAGATGAAGAAGTGGTTACTGAAACTTCCAAAAAAATGTATATGCATCACCTGAATTAGAGTAGAAAGCACAGCATAATAGAACGGTTTGGGTTGGAAGGGATCTTTAAACATCATCTAGTCCAAATCTAAAAGCAGAATGGACCCAAAAATGTACCTTGAAAGACAGTGAAATGCGACAGGTATGACCCCTAAAAAGGTGATAGTAAGGGCACAGAGTGGTGAATTTCGATGCATGAAACTGCAACATCCTGAGGATGAACAGTGGAGAAGAGGAAGAAGGTCTCATTGTAATCAAAATTAATTTCATAACCCTAGCTGTGCCAGCACTGAGACAAATTAGAATCAAGACTCCTATTTTAAATTAATCTCTCAAGAGAGGGTAGAGAGAAAAAGTATACTGTTCCTAAAATACAGAGCTATTCTGAAACCAGTCCATGTTGGTCAGAGAGAAAAGACAGCCAGGTGAAGCTCTAACTTATGGATGTGTGAATGTCTCAGTTACGGGGAGTTTTCAAATGCGAGGGACAAGCTGAATGCATAGAACACCAGAATATCCTACCTATGCAGCTGCATAAGCAAATCTGGGTTGATTTATTATCATTGCATGGAAGTTTGCTGTGCTGTTACATACATGCTAAGAGTCTTGCAAACATTTAGTGCTCAAAGCCATGAATTTACCTCATATATGCACTAAGGAATGCATGGCTCCATTTATGCTGTCTTCTTTTGCCTTTCCTGAAAAACTGAGAAAAAAATTGCTCTTAACAGAAATGTATTATCAGAGTTTGGAAGCAGATACCAGAGAAAGCAACAACTCTTCAAGGAAGCAAAAGCCAATACTGTGAAGTGAAGGAAGAAGCAGGCACAAACATCTAAATATAGAAAGTCCAGTAGGAAGTTCCCCTACAGAGATTTAATCTGCTATTGTACTCAGATCCTGGCATTACGAGTTAGAATCTGCAAGAAGCTATCATCTTTAATACATCATCTCCTTCCTACTGTTCTTTAAAGCAAAGAAGCTGATTAAACATCCTGCCACACTCTGGTAACCTTAACACTGCATTTCTGCATTTCACACTGTAAAAGGTCAGTCACATGTTAAATTGCTCTTTGTGTGAATTTACACTCAGCACAGAACTAAGTCAATAAGTGCTATACTTCTGATCTTTTCAAGAAACCAAGCACTAAAAAGTAGTAGAGGGGATCTCATTTCAGAGAGATGTTAAAAATTCAAATATTCCTTACTCTTTTAAAAGTTTGACTATTATATTTGCTTAGTGAAGCTCCAGATTAACTAGTGTTCTATATTTTAGAAGAATATGAATATCTCTCAAAGCACTAAAAAAGCAAACACTTCTACCCTCAATTTATAAAGCAAGTAAGGATCTTAAAGGTTATACCTTTGTAGTTCCTTAAAATGTAAGTATAAAATTTGGAAGAAAGTTTTAAGGCATTTAATGGAACAAATAAAACCAAAAATACAACTATGAAAATATTATACATTAACATATATTAGCATTGATTTTATTTAAGAAGTAGTATTACTCCAGACACACCACTCTGAACAGCTGAAATACTGACTGAAAAAAAGGTTGTTTTGATACAGCTGTCAAAATCCAATTTGTAAAAAAGGTTAAGTCTTGTCTTCAATTTCCTGGGAAATACAGCTGTGGGATCTGGGAAGAGCAATTTTTGAGGTCCTTCATGTTGCCTGACAATTCTTGAAGGATTTTGTGCCTTTGGGTATCTGTTGAGGTTGGTGGGAAAACATATCTGTTTTTTAAAGGCAAAGGTTGGAGGTTTTGCTGGGTAATATTTTTCACGTGGGAGATCAAGGCATGGGTTCCAAAGCATATTTCTAATCACCTCCCTCTCACCCACATGAAAATAAAAACACGTAAGTGACTTCTCTAGGTTGTCATGACATTACATGGGGTCAAAAAACCAGAGGAGGACTGGGGAAGGACTTTCCAAAACATTTCCCTATACAGAGAAACAGGCTGGCCATAACATTTCCACCCTTTCAGTATAGAGTTGTTTCAACTTTGTTCTTCGCACAGCACAAATGCTACAATTTTGGCTAAGGAAAGGAATGGCTTTCTCATATGCACAGTACATGTGCAAACCAAGCTGGCTTTTGAGTTGGAAACCAGCAAATCTGTGAGTGTGATTCCACACCACTGCTGTCTGGGACAACAAGGGGGTTGGACAGGACACAGGAGTCCTCCTTCGAGTTGTCAACTCCAAAACAAAAGCAAGATGCCAGAAGATCAGCACAGCCCTAAAGCCAGGCATGTGGCCTGGGGATCTCCAGCAGCCCCTGGCACAATCCTTCCCTGCCAGGCCAGCAGGGCTGCAGCTGTGCCACAGCACCAGGGCTGTGAGGCACTCTGCTCTGCTGCAAGCCAGGTGTTCCACACACAAAGTATGGCATATTTTGCAACACTGCTAGGTCACCAAATACGACCTGCGGTTTATTTATGTGGTTAGCAGACATCCACACTCTGAGTTTTACACAATCTGTCAAATAAGAATGAAAGGCAGGACTGACCTTTACAGCAACTCCCTTGGTTTTATGTACTTTAGGTACAGTGACCTGGATGAGTAAATGGATGGACCCCACGCCATACTGGAGTACATCAGCTGTGCTCTCTTATCTGCATTGCACACATATCCAGAACCTTTAAACTCCCCTCCCCTTTCCCTCCTCATTAGGCTTTAAAGCAGCAATAGTTACCACGACTTGGTACCACCATTAGTTTGTCCCTTTGGTATATGTGACAGTAAGAAAACGAAGGCAATTATTTACAGCTATCCACAGTTAATAGTGCACACAGAACTTCTGATTGCAAACGAAACATAAACCCCATCCTCACAGGATAAAAAGGCACTATATCACAGTCTGAATACACAATGTACTTACTGCTCTTGGTACTTGCATCTGTTAACCTTTGAATCTAATAATACAACCTTAATGTTCTATTAGTACAGTGCTTACATAGAATTTCCTTTCTTCTTTAATATACAAAGAAAAGAGAACAATTCTGTGTTGTGAAACAACTGGCCAAGATACTGCTGGAGCACCAATTCCTGTATTGTTTCTCAAAAAGATGCACAGAACTCCTTGTGTGCTGCCTCGCTGTGTCTCACACTGTGCAACACACACACACTGCCCAGAGAAACTGGGCACACATGCAGCAAGCACCTCTGGTAACTCCTTCACACAATGAGAACAGAGAGTTCTCCTGAACACAATGAGAACAAGAGCCCACCAGAAGGCAACCACCTTTCCAGTGGTAGGAAATGAAGCAAACCAAATGTGTAAGAGAGGAGCAAACAAAAGGTTGCTTTCTTGTAGCCACGGCTACTGGGAAGACAAGGAGCCACCTGCATGAGACAGACCAACCTACCCAACAGAGTTCATCCCCACCCAGCATCATGATGTTTTCTGCAATGCAGGAGTTTCATCATGTAAAAGAAATAATTTTTTTCTTTTTTTAATTTTTTTTTTTAAATTCTCAGCTCACAAGACATAAGCCATAGCTTCATGAACTTTAACATGGCATGGGGTGGTAGTGCCACTACGAGAAGACGTTTCTTCTTCCCTCACCAGCTAACTTCTAGTCCCTGTCCTCATGGACCTCTACACAACTACACACTGAACCATGACAGCTCAGGGAACAGATCCTGCTAAAACTAAGCTTAAAAAAAAAAGAATTTCTTTTTTTCTTCTTCTGGGTTGGTGGTTTCACTGCGAAGTCTAACTCCAATGAGACTCTACAGAAGAGGAAACAACTAATTGTAAATTGGGTTAAATACTAAAGTAGTGAATTGGTAAAAATATTATTCCATATGCTTTACTGGAAAGCTACCCGTAATTTCCCCCACCGATTTCAGTAACAACCTTAATTTTTTTAATGCTTTTAAGTTAATTTAAATCTTTGATATTTATGCCTGTTAGGGACACTTAGTAGGTGTGCTGAACATAAGGCACAGAAGATAATTACTTTGCTCTACTTGGCAGAGGTAGTCTATAGGTATGCTGGTCTCACTGCATCCAATCTCATCTAATCTGAAAAGCGAAGTGGTCCTGAACATGCTTAAGTCTGAGTTAGAGTTCTTACCCTCCCCCAAAATTGCTGGTGACAGAAAAAGGTGACCATTTCTGGTGTACCATATGGCAGCAACCCTGTGTCAGTAACACTGTATAATAGTTTTTCAGAAGAAGAATGAGGAGCAAGTTCTGTGCTTGAAATCGAAGAGAGATTTATCCCACCAAAGTATGCAACACATCATTACACAAACCGGAATGAAGGCACGACATCAGCATTCAAGTGTTATGGGAACAGTGAAGGGTCAGGGATTTGATCTGATGTCCAAGCAAAATGCCAGTTACAGTTTGCACAATGTCATCAGACAAACAACACAGTTTTGCTGAGAAACTATTAATTTAATGTTATGGAGGCAAATTATTCAGCTATGAGGCTCTATTATACTTGTTGCCTTTGACCCTGCTGTATCCTGGAGTTCAAGCCCTGATAATCTATGTGCTTGAAGCTTCTTGGTGGATAATGGAAAATTCTGCTCCATTTCCTCTGGGACTTCACGCTTATTAGTCACAGCATACCAATTAAAAGCTTTGTTATAAAACCAGAGGAATGTGACACAGCACATGTACAAACCAGGAAGCTTCATTCACATATAACATGGATGAATGGCTCTGTATGGAAAGCCAAGCACTGCATTAGCAGGTCGTGTGCATCAGCCTGCAAGATCAACAAAAGACGTGCAAGAATTTTTAAGTCAGCACTCTCAGTAAGCAATGGATTTTCCTTTTGAACAATGACAGCTACAGTATTTTTCACAGCCTACACTCTCTTTCTAACCAAAGGTAAAATATTTTTAAAGTTATGTTTTCTTACTTTGCTACTTTGCAATTATCTAGCAGGAAATCACTGAATATCACCAGCTACCGACCAGATTCTTTTCCTAACCATCAGAGGTGAAACTGGGGTTAGTGCCCTGGCAAGCTACTTATGACTAGAATAACAACCATTTTTAAAAGGGATTATTGCCACTATGTACCACTGTCAAGTATCTGTAACAGCAATTCTCAATTAAGGAAAGAATAGGACTCAGCGTCTGTGCTCTGATCATGCAGTTAATAACCGACTCTGCCTCAATCAAAACAAAAGAGAGATTTAACATGCAGATTGATTTTTGAAACAGTTTGGGCTACCATTCTATGTTCCATCATTTATTACAGAACTTAAAAAATAATGGTCAGATATAGCAGTAAAAAATTCAATTTGCTACATTTTATTAACCCTTAAGTCTATTCCAGCATTTTCCTCAGAGTGAACATGCTGTTCCCAGGAGATTTTAGGGTTAAAAGCTCCCATCAGCAGCATGCTATAAACCCAGCAGAGGCAATAGCTCTACCTTTCAACTTATATTTTCATTTCTACATTTCAAATGCAGCATAATGGTAATGTTTAGCATATTTCTTATATTATAGACAGAATACTTTGCAAAATATTCCATCTGTGACAGCGATGATCACATTATAAAAACTGCAGCATGAACAGAGGAGAAGACATTTTTGAAGGATAAGAGGGTCTTAGAGCCATTTGGAAGCATCTTTGTGTAGGGAGGTGGGGCACACTGGAGCAAAGTCCTTGTCAAGGACAGCAGACCTTTGCCTCCACAATCTCTTCATCCCCTCCTGCCCCAGTGAAGCCTATGCCATCTCTGAGCCCTCCATCTGCCCTCATCTGGAACCTCTCCCCATCCCACCCACCTCTGTGGTTGTGCAGACAACTGGCTCAAGGAACCCACGTAGTGAAAAACTAACATAGTAATAAAGAACCAGAAATTAATCCTTGGCTGACTAGCCCTCAGAACTTTACTAATGCCAAGTAACTGGCTGAAGGGTAACACTCCCCCTGTAACCAGCCCAAACAGTGACATGTCTGCACTGGGATCCCATTTGCATACACGACTATGGCAGTTCCTGTGCCCCGATGGGGATCACGAGTCTTTCCTACACACGGTATGGTCAAAATCTCTTTGGAGTTTATTCCTCCTCCTGCAGCACACTTTTCCTGCCCTTTTGGTCACAAGCACATCCCTATATCCTTTATCCTTAGTAATGGCAACCCACCAGATGGGGCCATAAGCTGAGGTAGTGGCCACATCCCCAGCACTTCTGCAACCCCTGCTCTGCTCTGGCAGTCTGAGTCCTGGAAAGGGATGGGGACAGCTCGTGCCCTGTCTGACTGAAGCACAGCACCTGGAGGTGGCCATGGGGAAGGAAAGGAGAAGTTGTCTTCTGCTTTCTCAGCTGAGCATCACCAGAAGTTGTTGACTGTGCTCATTGGTCCCACCAAGCACAGGGAGAAGCCAAACTTTTCTCTTAAAAGCACCTTCTTACAGAAATCTTATATCCTTTTTTTGTAACTACAAGAGAGTTACTGTCTGTAACTCTCTGTGTGTCCCAAATACTGTCTGTATTTAGGAGCACTTAAACTAAATAACTGCTCATATTGTATGAAGAAAACATGCACTTGGGCAAAGCTCCCACAGTTTACAGATCCCCACTGTCAGCAGTGGTGGCACTGTACTGCCTCGCTGAAGGAACGGGTGCTCAGCTGTGCTCGGGGGACTCCTCGGGATCAGGCTGAAACTGCATCCATCACTGCAGACCACAGCCCCACTGCACTGCTGGCTTTCCCACCTCTACTGTGCTACACATGACAAGGACCAAGGAGAGTATCATGAAGACTTGAGAATGGCATCTCCTTCCTCCCCAGGTGTCGGAGGAATGGAGGAATAGCAAAGTCGATGACAATTGAAAAAGCAGCTAAGCAAGGTACACTAAATTAACAGGATGGGTCCTTCTTGTCCCCTTGACCTTCCCAGCCATAACTGACACTTTTTCTTAGAAAGACTGTGTTTTGCCTCACATTTAGATCTGGTATGAAGCTGCTCAATGGTGTACTTAGTGAAGACAGAAAGACTACATGAGAAATGAAATGACAAATACCTGAGTTCTTCGTATGAATTCAAAGAACAGAATTAAAGCTGCTCGGAACTCCAGTTTTTTCTTTCAGTTTTCACAGAGCTTTTATTAAAAATCTACATCCTTCTTGGAAGATGTAAGAAAGAGGCAGAGGAAAAGCTTTGTGGTATTTTGAACCCTAAGAAGTCCTTGAGTTTAACACATCCCTCTGTCCTCATCCCCACTAAAATCCAAAATAAATTTTGGACTCCTTATTTGCTTTTCGGATTTTGAGCGTTTAAGTTACATGCAAGTAATATTTCCACAATTTTCATTTTGTAACACTAATGTCAAGATTTTTTTTTTTTTCCCTGGAATCAGAGGCTTAAATTTACTTTTAGGATTCCAGGAGCTGGAACACCAAGAAAATCTAAAGTCGGAAAAAGACATGAGACTTTTTTTCTATTAATGCCAAAGATTGCTTACTTCAAACAATATATTTATGGGTTCACAGTCATGCTAAAATAAATTAACAGGAAAGTAATTAAAAAAATTCCTTGTCCAAACATCTCTTATTTTACATCAGTTTGATGTCTGCTAGCACACCATTCTAAAGTTAAATAGTTTTAGGAAGGCAATTTTCTCTTAATGTTCACCAGGGCAGGTCATACACAGTCTCTCACTAAAGAAAAGTATCTGCTCTTTTATTACTCTAATTTTTCATGTTGTCTTTCTATTTGTATTTGATGGATACAGCTGCAAGTAAAAGTTAGACCATTATCTCGGGAGAGCTATACTCTCATTCAATGACACAGTAAACATATTCTCTTTTAAAATGGAATTTTATTGTAGTGTAAGCCAAAATAATTGAAGAACTATCAGTATGTGCCTATTACTCTAATGGCCTATGTAAAAAAAAGTGGAAATAAATTACCCATGAATGAGTGGAACAAAGCTTCAGGATAGAATATTTTGGTTCTGATACCTGCTTACAGCTCACACCAAAAAAATTACTAAAAAAACCCAAACTGTATGTAGACAAATTGAAGTAACTTGTCCATTTTCATCATCAGAAAAGTGAAAATAAGTTTCAGTATACAAATCATAAGTAAACTATGGATTAGTAAAATAATTCTTTCCTAAACAGGCAAAATATTTTACATTTTAAGTAACAAAAGTACAAAGAAAAAGTACTTACTTGTAATTTTCTTGTTAAAATAATCCAGAGTTTCCAGTTAGTAAACAAATATAAAGCACCTGAGAGTTATTTTGTGAGGTTTCTTTCCTTAGGGGGTAGTGAAATCTTTTCAACTTCTTCACATTACATTTCCCATCATACCCCATTCTAGCTTAAAAAAACCCAAACAACAACCTTTTATTAAAAATACATATCTTCCTAATGGATAAAAATTTAAGGCAGCAGAATCACCCTGAGCCTTTGAACGAGTTCCTTGTACTCTCAGGGACATTTATTGTCACTTCGCTCACACTGTGTTACAGCAGCGTGAGGGCATCTGAAGGAAAATGAAAGGAGCTCAGAAGTTGTGTGTGCTAAAGGATTTCCTGCTGTGGGCTCCCCGCCGAGGCACGGATTCAAGGGGTGAGGAGCTGACTGGCTCTGGATGTCCGTTCAGGCGCCCAGAGCATGAGCCCAGCACTGGAGGGATGCTCTCACTGCCTTGCCAGGCCATCCCCCAGTCCTGGGATGCTCATCCTTAATGCCAAAGGGCCATTTTCTACCTTCTGAAATTTTTCACATTCAGAAATTTTATCGTTTTTCTAATCGCATTTCAGTTTATAGAAGCACACAAAGCTATCTCTGGAGCACCTAGACTCTGTGCTTAGCTGTTTGTTTCTCCTGCTTCCTGTCCAAAGACATCTGTCCTTCCCCTCTATCCTTATCTAAGATTAGCAGCTTCAGTTTACACATGCAGTATCTTGAAAAAGCATGGTCTGGAAAATTAATTCTTGAAAGGATTAATACTTTTTTCCCTCCCATCATGAATGTGTTTCTGCTTCTCTAGACAACATGTTCCACTTTGCAAACAGAAGGGGCACTGCCTGCTCTGGCATACAGGAACATTCCTCTTCTGTGCAAAAGGAAAACTGCATACAGCCCAGCACGGGAATAATCATAATTGCCAAAATAACATGGTCTGTCATATTGATGCAGCTGACATATCAGCAAATAAACAAAGCAATTTCTCTTAAAAAAATAAACAAAAAACCAAACCAAAAACACAAAACAAACAAAAAACCAAGCCTCAAAACACAAAGCCTTCTGCAGACATTGTCACTTTAAGGGAGGAGGTTTTTTCCATTCTCTAATTTTTGCAGTATCAGCCTGACCATTTGAAAACAAAGAAAATTTCTACCACTTATTTTGACTCATTTTTAAAAGCTTTTCCCTTATGTTTTGCACAGAGTTGAAATCACATGCAAAGGCCAATTCCTCAAATGCAGTGAAACAAACCAGGGTTAAAACTCTCCTTATCTGCTTTTAAATTCATGGTGCAGTGCAAGGCAAACCGTCAAAAAGGCTCCACAGTTCTGTCCTGAAGGGGCTATTCCACTATTCCGTAGCAGCATCCTACTAAGTACAAGAATCAGTAATTTTTCTCTTGAGGAATCAGATAAATCCTTTCCCCTCTAATTTTTTCAAAGGTTTCTTCTCTATCATCAGCCTCCTGTGTCACACATGGCCTCATCTGCTTCTTGATTGCTCAGTCCAGGTGCATGAACAAAATCCATTCAGTCACTTGGATCACCTTGAAGAGCAACCAACTTTATATTATGCAATGTCAGGGTAAAAATGGGCAAACCTCCCCACACCTAATTTTAAGAAAGACATGGTCTTCTGGCTTCCACAGTACTCAACCTGATTGCATTATTTCTATAGCTGTGGACTTGGCCATCAAACAAAACTTAAATTTTTATCCCCACTTGAGTGACCATGTTCACTCACTCTCACTGCATCCAAATGCAAAAACTCGTCCATACTGCAAAAGAATACAGGGTAAACATTATTGATAGAAAGAAAAACATGCTTAGAGAACAGAGGAACAGCATAAACTAAAACCAGACATAGTGCAGCAGCAAAGGGAAATCGAATCTTGTTACAATGGGGAGAATAAGAGGTGAGAAAGCTGAAGGAGGGCAGCAGCAAGGTAAGAGAGCAAGCTGAAATAAAGCTAAGGGAAAGAAAAGCATGACAACAGTGAATAGAAATAAAATTTTTTAATCTTGAATACAAGACAAACTTTGACAGTCTGTGACATGCAACCACAAATTTTATTATAGAAACCTATGTTCACAGGGGATGCTGAACTGGGTACTCCACTGATAGCATATTCTACTCTTGAAGCTCAGTTGTTCTGGGGCTGAGACTATGTAACTCATATCTAGGAAGAAGGCAAAATGGGAAAGCTGTAAATCCAGATATAAAAGACAGGAACTGACTTTGCTAATGTCAATGAGTGAATTACCTAAAGAAAAGTTATGTAACTTCATCATTGCTAAAATAAACAAGTAAATAGCAAAGCTGGCTATTAAGCTTGCTAAGGCAAAATCGCCTCTATTTATAAATTGTGAAAAGGAAATGTAAGTTTTTAGATGTCCTTTCTCCATTGCTTTAGGGGGCTTTTTAAACAGAAAATAGAACATGAAACTTGAACTGTCCCACTTTCAAAGTTGGAGCTATGTAGTCCATCTCCCCATACTGAGTACTCTCTCAAGTAAGAATCTGCAAACTCTCTCAGTAATTAAAGAGAAGATTTTAGCTTTGATAATGATTGGCGAATTTCAAATAGTTTGTATAAGCAACCCCCAAAAGTTCAAAATGAATATTCAGATTTTGTTATGCAGCATGGTCTGCAAATTGAGGATAGAAATCTCAGATGATAGCTATCTCAGATCTTCTCCAAGATCCTCTGCATGTCCTAGTTATGTCTAAGCAGGAAATAACACAAAAACCACCAATATATTTAGTTATGAAATCCAGAGTTGTCTGAACATTTCAAATTAAAATATTGAGGGAAAAGATTGACTGAGAAATCAAACTTCCAACTAGTCTTGCTTCATATTGGGCCCATCCCTATTCCACCTACATTTCTTAGCTAGTGTATCATTTTTAACTCCTGAAATAGTCAGTCTCCCACCTGCAATGGTTCCCACTGGTGACTCATCATTGCCTAGCAGGGAAATCTCTCCCCATGTTCACACCCACTGGTGACCTTGCAGAAAGATTGAGAATGGTGTGAATCAAGGACAATGCTAAATCAAGTCCTGCATCTCTCCAGGGTCAAGCACTTGCCTTGCACAGGTCACTTCTCCCCTGCCTGGCAGTGCCCAGCTCCGCAGGGATGCTGCTGCTGCTGGGCAGTGGGGCCAAGCTGGCAGGCACGGGAGCATCCTCCTCCCACCACCAGATTCCCATCTCAGCTACACCAACATAACTGAGCTGAAAGCAATGCAATTGCATTGACCAAGCCAAAATCCAAAAGGCACTATGTTGTGGCATATCCTGTAGGCCACATTTCTCCTGAGCATGAGCAAAAGTCATGCTCTGGATATGACCTTGTCCCCCCTGGTTGGACAAGGAGAACTTCGTCCCCAGGTCATTGGACAGCCAATGTAAACAATATAGTCTGATATATATTCCGAAACTGTGCAAGAAGAAGCCGCAGACATGTTCTGACTTCTTAAAAAGCAGACCCTCTGCCTGGTCATCTCGTGATCAAGCAGAGACATGTGTCCAGGGTTCTCCAGGCAGAATGCATGAATGCAGGGTCTGCTTGGTAGGTATTATAGCCTTTGCCATGCTTAGATGCTTAAGCGTTCTCTGCATAGAAATTAGTGCTCGAACAGATAAATAAAGCCTCTGATAAAACTTCATGGAGTCAGCCTTCTCGTCATTATGCCTCAGGGACGACCTAGCACCCACTTGTGGTGACCCGAGACGTGTCTACATCATGTGTGAAGCAGGACTGCCCCTTTGCAGATAAAACTCCAGGATAACAGCAGCACAGCAAAGCTCATGGCTGGCTCCTGCCACCCTCCAACAGGAATCATCCTGTGTCTCTGAAAACACTGTCTCATCCAAACAAGACTGTGGGCAACAGCCTAATATCTTCCTGGGACTCATTTATTCACCGAACTCACTAAGTCGGTGTAAATGATCGTCATTTACTTGAAATGAATTGGAAAAAAATAAAAACCAAGCACAACACTTAACCCAATGCTCTAGTTCCAGGAACACATCACTGTATTGTTATCTTTATGCTTAGAAAGCTTCCACCATGTATCACCTCCAAGGACAAACATTTTGGCAGAGAGAGAAAGTTCACAGCATGCCATCAAAGTTAAAGATTTGTTTTTGCTCACACTATGACTTACACATTTCACAAAATCAACAAACAATTGATGCTCTTTCAGATATGAATCTTTTCCATCCCAATGGGACTTAATTCCTTCAAGCAGAAAAAGGAAGCCCGAAAAAACCTGAATAACTAAAGTGACATTATACGAAACATAGCCTAAGGCTGCCAATATCTTTCTACACGTTGTGGGAAAGGCTGCATTGCTGAGTTAGACCAAACGCCAATTCCAGCAGAAACCTTTCCTTCTTCTTTGCTGCCATGAGAAGGATTATATTACACAGCACTGCACTAAGCCCATTTATACAATTCTATTTTTTTAATCAGACTATAAAAATAATCAGCTCAACTTCTCATACTAATCATAGAAATATTAATACAAGACACTACCCTTTCGCTGTGAGATTTTCTTCTCTATGCTAAATATGAAAGTAATAAAGTTTATGCTTCCCATAAGTCGCAAGAAATTGTGTTTTACTGCAGAAAGCTAACATGAAAAATAATTACTGTTACAAACATACAGCAAAATAGTCACACTTGGCATATAGGTTATATGAAAAACTTAGCAAAATGCCAGCTGCAGTATGAAAGAAAGTAGGAAAAAATGTTCAAAATAAAAAATGTTTAGAAATATAAGTAGATTTTAATTTAACAAAATTATCCACATAGTAAAAAGGGGGCAAATCAGTCTAAGTCTCTCCAAACAAGCAAAATTCTGTTTTAAAAGCAATTGTGATACGTAGTTTTTTGAGACATCAGTATTATATGGGGTTTTCCTCCCTTCTGAATCCAAAACATGAGAGTTCCTTAATTTGCAAGAATATCACCATGCTACCTTTACAAGTATTATTTCAAACAGTCTTTCCTCCCCATCTTTCCAGTCTCCTTTCATTAGGAAGAGAAATCCACTTTATTATCAAATCTGTTCCCTGTAGGCACTACATTTTTTTTTCATGAATCAACACATTTTTATCTAAAATCCAGTCATATGCCTTGTCCCACTGTGCTTCATATTTGAAAGCTGCCTAAATTTCCACCTCCCAAAGTCTCAAGATCAGTAATTATTCTTTTTGTACTAATACTACCTTTTATGTACAAATCCTCCTATATGCAAGACAGCAATTGTATTTCCCTTGAATTTCCTGTTTTTACAGAGTCAGACAAGGATTTTAATCTCCCCTCATAAAACAATCTCTCCATTTCCCAAGGCATTTTAGAAACTTGCCTTGGCTTCTAAACCAGTCTGAATTTACTTAAGTATATATGATCACATTGGCACAGATTTTTCTGTGTTATACTTTACACATACCTTACTTTACACATACCTTAAACAAAGTAGCATTAAGGCTTCCTTGCATTGGAAACATACTTCTTTATACAGCCAGATGATCCATGCTAGAATCAATGTGTCCATTCTCCACAAATGATTCATTGTGATGCCTCGGTTACATTGTGATTAGCACTCCCATGTTTGTTCAGTCTCTCCCCACAACCCTATGACAAGCTTCCAAGTGCATCATCTTCCACTTCTGACAGCAGCCTTTCATCCCACCTGAATCCATGTGCTCATCCCACTTCTTCTACATGAAACTCCACTCTTCAGCATAATCCTGGTGACTGGCGTCATCAACATTTTTTCCCAATATTGTTGTTTTCATGGTACAATCAGCAATGAAAACATAACCTAAGCCTGATTCCATAGTCAGTCCTTGGAAAACACTTTGGTGACTGCCAACCCACTCTCCAGCTCCAATTTTACTTCTAGTTTATTTTTTCATCCTCCTCTCTGACAACTCATTCATAATTCCTGGGTTAGCAATTCTCTACACAGCACATGACAAACAGTATTTTGCTGAAGCCCCTATGGATATATGATTACTTCTTTTGTTTAGAGAAGTAGCTTAGCTATTTTTTCAACTAAAGGTATCAGCTTAATCAGGCATGACCTTCTTGTGGAGCTCCTACATTGTATTTTAACTCATTTATCACTTTTTGTGTCATTTGCTTAGTCTTTCCCTAAAACTTTAATTTTTGTGAAAGACTTTGCATAGTATTGAGATCATACTAACACTCTTTAACTGCGTAATTTTTTGCCCAATTTAAAGACTATTTTTCATTTATTTCTCCAGGTAATATCAACTCCTGATGTGATTTATTTACTAAATGTACTTGCTTTTGGAACTGCAATTATATTATGCAAGCTCTTGGATGTGAATTATATGGTCTCTTCTGATTTAAACAATTACATAATTTAAGTTTTGCTTCCCCCTGGAGGTGAGAATTTCCATTTCTGCATAATCATTCCTATTAGATGCCCTGCATTTGTCCTAGGTTTGATAGCATCATTAAAATATGAGGCGTGCTACCTATTACATCTAAAACCCATCCATCTATATCACTGCAACTGTCAAAACTTTCACCTTTTTTTCACTGACTGCACTTTGATTCTTCTTTACTTTTTGTAATTTTTATATTTAAAAAGAATAGATACATTAGTTAGCTAGATTCATGGACATTTACAATTCATTCTCATGTTTTCTGATTCTTAAGGCACAGTTCTTTCCATTATCCTCTTTACATTATTACAGATTCCTTGCTTATGCTTAATACTACTTTTAGGATGATTTTTAGGATCCAATATCCAATGAAATATCGGGAACTGTTTTACAATGTATATCAATCATATATTCTTATTAGTTCCAGCAGGTTGTTCTTTAATGTTGGAATAAGGATGACATTCATGCCTGCCTTATATAGTAGTTCCTGCACTTTTTATTCCAGATTAATTAACTGCTGCCTGCAACTTCTCAAATATTTGTCCACTGGAAATCTTACAGACCTATGCCAGTTTCTGAATCATTCCCTATCCTTATTCCCATCCGTCTTTTTATCTTAGTTTTTCTGCTAAATATTACTTTTTTCTTTATTTCAGGAGGTTCTATTTTTATCCCAACTTTCCTTTCTGAAAGCTTTATGCCCTTAATGTGTACAGACACTCAACCAAATCCACTTGCCAATACAAGTCTTCCTGGACACATTGCCATTTTCTGGAAAACACCTCTTTTCCATTTGGCACAGACAGCTCTCAGGCTTCCAAGCACCTGCCTGGATCCTTATATTGACATTAACACTTCCACAGTTCACACTGACCTCACCCAAACTCCCAGCCAGATGAGGCGGGATCCTTTCCATAACTTTATCTTCATGTCAGAATTTTTACCAACAATGGGACTTGTTTTTTCTTGCTAGCTATCACCTCATAATATTGTTCCTTTATCCACTTGTGTAGTCTCATTTGTCCAATTTTAATTTCCCTGTGCCTTTGAGGCTTGTACAGGCATCACATAGGGCTCTCTTGCGCTTTGTCCTGTATCCCATTTCATCAATTTAAAATTATTCTCATCAATCCCATAAAATGAGGAATCTGTATATTGTCCACCCAGTGACAATAACCTTATTTTGTTACTGACACATAATAATGAAACAGCCTATAACTGTCTTCACTGCCCAGTTCATTTCAAAATCTTCTCTAGGGATGACCTACTGAAAAGATCTACTGGAGATCATCTCAGCTCTCACCTGTGCCATTCCCTATCTTTTTACAGTCCCTCTTGATCTGCTCCAACCAGAGTCTCAAAAGGTCATTCACCACTCAAAACAGCATTTGTAAGAACTTTTCCCATTCCTCTCTGGTTTCTTTTCAGATTCAGGCATCTTGTACCCTTGCAAGCAGCAAACCTTTTTCTTTCCACAAGCCCTTTGGTCTTCCCATCTGGTCTCTGCAGGTAATCAATAATGATCACAATCTAAACCAAACACGTGCTTTAATTTTTATTAGATATCCATCTGACATGCAGGAACTCAGCTGGATGGCTGTGCTTACATTTTTATTTTTTTTCTTATGTAATTTGATGCACCTAAAATGCTGACAATAGGAGAGAACAACACTGAATATTTTCAAAACAATGTGTCTATTAATATACAGTGTGTATTAACATTTTAATGCATTACCAACACAACAGATTCACAGCCCAGCCAAAAATTTTTATGCTCTTTACTTCTCTTTCTCATTATGGTGTCTCTTAGTCCAATTACTGTCACCTACCTATCCATACTGTCATAAAGTAACCCAGATATCAAACTATCCCTTCAATGCAGTCTAAACTTTATGAGATGTAATTAGTTGCATGATCCAAGCTTTCTCCCATCTCTTATTTCTTTCAATAATTTATAAGATGATTTTCATGAAACCAGGAGAGTTGTCTTTAGATGCATTATGCTGAATTGTCCAGATAGAGCATTATAAGGCATCTTGTACTACACTGAAAGTACCAGAACTTCAGCACAGCAGGGAGGAACATGGTTCTTCCAAATATCCATTTATTTTAAAGTCAGCATAATAACACTTGCTAAAGTGAACTCAGGGAGACTGAATACCCATGTTATTTAGCTGAAGCACTTTTTAAAAGATGAAAGGAACATTCTCCAGGATGCCTCACAGGATGCAATTCCTTTAACGAATGGCATGTCTGGCTTTAATAAGTGGACACATTTCTTTATAAACTGCAGAAACAATTAAAAAGGCTTTCTTTGGAGTCAAATGTATTGGAAAGAGGGTGAAAAAAATAACAGAACCTTCTAAAGTTAATACTTACATTACCATATTACAAGGAAGTCTTTAATAATATACAATCATACCATCAGATTAACTGAGCTACAAGTTTTAAAACTGATGTTAGAGACAGTAAATACACCCTAAGCCAAGTGTGTTATATTATTGTGACACTTGGAGCATGCTGATATGTTGCTGGTCAATGTTATTTACTATCATTACGTACACACCTGCTCGACAGCCACATCCAATAAAGCATTAGTGTCCTCACTGTAGCTTAGCCTTGCAGCTCATCAATTCCCCAGATGAGACTGTGGCAACCTGGACAGGCTGCAAATATAGCTCCCTGCTGCCCGTGGAACACAGGCAGAAATACACCCTTGCATCCCTCGGCTGGTGAAATGGGTGTGTGCAGTTGTCAGAAGGTGCCTGGTAAGGAAATGTGCTCCTCAGCTCCTAACCTGACCAGAGGGCTGGAACAGGGCTAATTACACACAGCAACAGGGCACTCAGGCTGTCTGCTAATGACAGATGAAGGGTGCCCCAGGCATTATAGACAGACGAAGGTGAGAGCAAAACCAGACAGATGAATAAGGAATTGCATTACTCCTACTGCAGAAGAATTTTTTTAAGGGTAGGAGAAACCATAAATCTTGTTTGCTATCAAACAAAGAACCCCAAGGACCCTGTAGCTTCCATGCTGAGTCTAACAATTTCATGGCTAGCCAATAGATGAGTGACCATTTAAATTTGCTAGTGCAAGTCTCTCTTCTTCTCCTCCTTACAGCTGGTTGTCTCACACATCAAGACACATAAAAACCTGAAATCCCCATGTCCACGAATATTGACTATGACCACTCAATAGAACTGCTGAATATGCATCACTTTAGTTTAGAAAAATCATCTGATAATTAACAATGTTTATGACAATGTTTAGTACCAATGCAGACAGGATGCAATTCACAACGATTGCATGATCTAAACCCACTATTTTCTTTGATTGTTTGGGGTATTTTTCTCTTTTTGAAATTCAGACAAGCTCTGACAGTTTCACAGCACTTTCCTTCTATAAAAGATATATAAATACCTTGCTTACCTCTCCCGAGCTACCAGGATGCCAAGGGACTTAAACACACTATTGGTTTTACAAAGCTTGCCTGTGCAAAGATCATCAAATATAAAAAGTGATAAGGGTACTTGCTTGTTTACCTCTGGTCTATTTTAAGTCCAGTTTCAGTGAACTGAGAAAGTAAAACAGAAAAGCCCAGAGCTCAGACACACTTCTTTTAATCCTTGGAAAAAGTGAACATCTAATCAGAAAATTAAAGCTGAAATAGTTGAAACTGGTTTTGAAGTTACTGAATATATTCTTTAGAAAATCACTGAAGACTAAAAAGGTATTTATATCAATTTCTGTGAAAATAATTTTGTGGTAATTAAAAAGACATCTTCCATAGTGTTTTTACCATCTTCAACACAGATGTTATCAGACATTTATTCAGTTTTTCCATTGAAAATATCAGTAATGTTGTCTGTACGTATATCACCTTTCATTAAAAAATTCAGAATCCTTTACATGGGCTTCAAGTATTTTTAACCATGTATCAGCAGGATGAAAGGAAGACACAGCTTTTGCCACCTATTCTGACTTGTTCAGAACTCAGCTTCTAAAGCAGTTCCTACCACACACCTCACTCCCTGCCTGTTGGGATGCACAGTGAGGTGAACTGGCAGGATGCTTCAGCAGAGCAGCCTGTAATCAAAACGTGTAGCAGAGAAGTCTGAAGCTGACAATGTTATGTGAGTAGTGCATGTCCTCTTGGACAAGAGGATGCATGGACAACTTGTGGACTCTTTAACCCTCAGACAATTGGATGGATATTGTAAACATTGCTGTTGCTTAAAACAGCTACTGCTGTAGTTGGCAGACATTATTAGTTATTAGGTAGGTAGACATATTAGAAGTATAGGGTAGACATGTTAGTAGCTAGCAGTAGGTGTAGGATTTAGCTGTAGCTGTAATGAAGATGCAGTTTGTATAATATTAAATATAAAAATAGTAACAAAGAGGATTTGGCAAGCTTGAGCTGTCCTCTGTTTCTGCTCTGAGACACCTTCCTTTACAGCACCTTTAACTCATCACCCAACCCCATCCCTAAAGGCACCCCGGTGCATGGCTAAGGTAAGGGAGTCCTCCCTATTCCATCCACACACGTTGTGTCTTTATTTCCACATACCAAAGCACATATTTTTCAAGCAAACGTTTTGATCAGGGACCCTTAGTCCTGATAGTGAGCAGACTGCCATTCCACATTGACACTGCCCACAGGTTAGGCACCTCTACCTTCATCATGTCTTTGTGGCAGCTACAGGAAACACATGCACAGAAAATGCTTCAAACTGTAAATGGACCTGTACCTGCTTTTAATGTCCTCTAAGTCAGCATACAAATGAAAATCATAAATGACCTTACTCAAAACCTTTCTAGAGGGTTAAGAAACTCTCTTTAAATAGTTCTGTCACAGTCTACAGGATCTTTCACCTCATATGTTAGCTTTTTTAATGATGCAAGCATATCTAGTCCCATTGGCTGGTTGCATTTCCTCACTGCTACAAGATACAGTGAAGAGATAAGGACACTCATGCAAACTTCCTCTCTCTCATATCTCTCCAGAACACTGTCTGAGAAACTACTGAATGCCTAAGCTCATTGGCCACACATCCTATCAGCATCATTTTTAAATGGCTAGTACATACTGGATTTGGCTTTCAAACATGTAGTGTGACAAGACTGCTGCTTGAGAGACGACATTTTATCAGAATTATTACATGTAATAAATATGTATCATATAGGATATTAAAATATGAGCTGTAACATGCCATGGAACAGAACAGAACAGCTCCAACTGTCATGAATGTGGTTCAAATCAAAGCACTGATAAGCATTACAGAACTTTTTGAGGAACATAAAGACCAGCTGGTGTTAGGACTGCATGCTTAAACATGCTGTGGTCAAGAATGAAAATTAAGGCTGCACCTGCTATGTACTACCAGTATTTTCACAGAGGGCTTGAAAAAAATCTCTATCCTGTCATCAGCAGTAAGACTTGTGCTTATGGACAGAAAAGAGACTAAAGAAAGTCAAATCAGTGCTTTTAGTTGTAACTTGCCATTTTGCAATTTAACTTCTCTATTACTATTGAGAGGAAAACATAGAAGTCATTATTAAACTGCTATTGTAGTTCTCCTCTGTGGATCTTCATGGGGCAGCTGTGATGGAGCAATGTTCCATACCGTGCACCAGGGAAGCAGACTGGAGCTTCACACACTTTCCTCCCTAAAGCGTTTGGCTTTACACTGGTGGAAATTTCCTTCTTTTGACAAAAATTGATTTTCTGCATTTTCAGTGATTAGCTGACTAAAAAAGGCAGTCCATTTTTGACTTGAAAAATTACAGTTTTCATGCCAGACTGAACAGGAATTACTAAATACAGAAGATGACTATAGGCCATTCATTTTATCTCTGGATGTATAGTTTATATTTAGCATGTGAGTAAAAACAGAGATCAAGGCTATTGCCACTGGCCCCCAGGAGAAACAGGAGAATATTGCTAAATGAAGCTCCTAGATGATTTTGGGGAGTAGCTCCATGGCATCCTGGATGAGACAGCAATCTTAATAACCCCAGAACAAGCAACAAGATCAGCATTAATGTTCAAGGAGGTCATGTCAGTAAGGCACCCAAGGAGATTTCATGCAACTAGGAACACCACTGAAATCTTTAATTTACACTCTGTTAAAATAACTTGCTGGGCAAGCAGGAAGGAATTGTTTTGTCTGCTACAAACCATCCAGCTAACTAGCAGCAGCTGCCCTGATGCTAAGTATCACTATTCCCTAATTTCACCAGTTGTGAAGACAAGCATGTCAGTGGGTTAATTACAATCACTCTCCAGAACTGCATCACAATTTTCTAGCAAAGACTAGTTTGTAAGAATGTGGAAAGCCAACAAACAAAAATATTTATGTAAGTTAAGCTTCTCTTTCCTATGCTTTCAATTATATTTGAACACAGTGGCATTTGAACCTCTGTTCAATACATCTTTCATGGAGAAATACTGTATGGTTGATAAGCCTCTCAACTCCTCTAAAATACAGAACTAGATTACTTGGCACAAGTATTGTTTGCACTTCTATTTACTTTACATGCAGTGATACACATCAGATTGATGATATTTAAAAAACCCCAACCAAACAACACACTGTAAACACAAGAGAATAAGGTTCATTTAAATACATTTCCTCAGGCAATGAGAAAACATTATTTTACTTTTTAGGTGAAACTATCAAGTCACTCTTTAAACTTTAACTATATAGGATGAAAACATGTTAATTTCACTTATTGATTTGGTATGCAACCATTCTGCAAACTTCCAAGAATAAAACAGTAACTTTCTGTATTTCCCCTTTAGATAGAAAGATTACATTATAATGAAAATTATATTTTCAATATCTAAGGCCAATTTACCTATTAGTTCCGTTGTGTTATATGAGAGATTAACATAGCAGAAGCTTTCTAGAGGGAAAAAAAGAGAGAGTGAAAACTCATTGCAATATCTGATCCTTTGACTTCGTGGATCTTGTACTTAACTCAAGAAACAAGTTGAGCTGTGTCTTACAACTCATACAGCTTGCAAATAAACTAATCAGCCTTTTAGTTTTGGATAATCTTCATTCAGTGGACACACAAAATCAATTCTGTTTACAGAATCACATCACAAGTGCCTGGGAGAAATTTTTCATCTCTGCATCTCTCTTGAGCAGCACACAGAATAGCCATTTCCTCTGTCAGTTATACATTTTACATGCTTTAGTCAACAGGGACTAAGTTCTAGTTATGCTTTTCTTCTGCTTAAAACAATCTCCTGACCGGGTAACTCCAATCTGATATTTACGTGGCAGTAACTACCACCACTGTCTCCCTGAGAAACTTCCCTGGGAGCTGAATTGCTGGGGTGCCAAATTGAATTGCTGAGTGGACCCAAAAAAAAAACCTTCAAAGCTTGCAAGCTGTAAAATTTAAAAAATTCATTCCCACAGGGAAACAGAAAGGACTTTCACCCCTCCAGTTCCCTGTAACCCCCCCATGATTAGCGAAACGTGCTTAAATGCACATAGATGATACATATGCATAACTACTCTCTGAATAAACACACACATTACATCATCCTTAACACCACTGCATCATTGGCTAATTAGCATAGTCAACACCCATCTCTGCCCAGATCCCCACCCCTCTTGGTGGTCTTTTGGGGTCTTATCATCACCCTCATCCTAGAGAACACTCTGTTCTCTAGGAACCACAAACTTGTTTGATTTTATGAGACGCCAACAAGTCTAGGATGCCTCTTGCTATCTCTCTCTCCCTGCTCCACTGTCTCTTGTTTTGTGACTATGCCTTTCATTCCAACTTTATCATTACCTAAGCAAGAGGAGAGAAGAGAAAAAAACTACATGAAGCTCTAACTTAACTTAAAAACTCTATTAAAAGGTAAAACTCAACCCTCTATTTCCAAATCAGAGCTGCAGGTGGATGGCTTGTGTAGAGGTACACACACATACTTGTGCCTGAGCATGACAAAAGTGTCAGAATGACATATTTTAACCATCATTCAAAGCAGTACAATTTAAGCCATTTCCTCGATCTTGATGGACTTCTGAGGTTATGTAGAGATATCTTTTCATATCAGTAGTCTGATTTGACCAAAAGCTGCAGCTTTTTAATACACCAAGGCTTGTGTCCAGCCATGGATATGCAAACCATTGTGGAACACAGGCCTGTTAGCTACAGAGCCCTGCAAAGGCTCAGTACCACTGAGGTCAAGAGGGCATTCAAAGTGATACCTCAGTTATTCAAGCAAGAAGAACAGGAAACACAGTTACCTGAACTGTGATCAAATAGGAATATAAGAATTAAATTAGCACAGAGCTACACTGAATCACTTAACTGCATACACTATAACAATGGGAAACACAGGAAGGTGGCAGATGAGCTTCATTTAATTACAGTGTGCATGTGGTCAGTAGAAACAGCAGAATGCATAGGGAGATGTGCAGGCTGGAAAATGTCCAAGTGTAACATGTGAGTTTACACGGCTAATGCATGACCTGAGTGCATGATTTTAACATTGTCTGGAACATCCAGCATGTGAATGAGGTAATTTATCATGCACTTAGGGCGTCATTGAGAAATCTGTGCCACAAAATAATAACTGACAGGTCAGCACAAGGCTTGTTGTGTTAGAAATGTTTTTATGCACAACTAGACTTTGGTCTCAAACTGCTGGCTTAATTCTAACCCCATTAGGTGCTATTTGATGACTCACACCAGCACTACGCTTGGTATTTATCCTCTGCCCTAATGAAACTGAGATTTGAGAGAGAAATGGGTTGTAATTGCCAAGTATTGGCAACTATACCTAATGGGAGAGAGGGACCATCTTCAGACAGGCAGAACATCATTGCCAAAAGATAGATCTGCAACCTCAAAAGGAGGCAACGTTCCAGGCCCTAACTGCCAGCACAGGCTCTGCAAAGTTATAGCCAAGATGCATCCAGGCAGGACAGCTCTCTCTGAAGCTTGCATGACAGCCAGGCAGTGCCTGCACCTCACACAGCAGGGCTGCAGTTACACCTTCTCTGGCTAAACCTCTTTTCCTGGGTCTTCCAACAAGAGGTACTTACAAAGTTTGATTTCAAACAATTAAACTAAGTTTATCTATCTAACATCTAGATGCTGCAGATGAATTTGAGTTTTGGAAGAGAGAACGCTGAGGAGATGTCTCTGAAGTTTTCACTGCCCAGGAAGCTACTCATATATCCAAGCTGCAGCAAATACATTATTAGCCTGCTCACAAACTCAAAGTATAAGGCTCAAGATAAATGTTATCTAAACCAGAACACAATCACAGCCTATGACAGCAGGAGATGGCTATCATAAAACACACATTTCCCAGTAAAAGTACAACTTCTTCTGTTCATAAATATCTAGATATTAATACCCATGATATGGCCAGCCAGCCAGCCAGCTGTGCATTCCAGATGTTTCAATTTTTCACGTATTTGCAGATTTGCTGCATTTGGGGTTTTTTTAAGCAGTTTAACTATTTCATTTTTATTAGAGAGAGAAAATAAGGCAAAATCATGACCAGGACCTGAGATTTCTTCCTTTTCTAAAAGGAGCAGCATACTTGGGGGACTACTTATTGCATAAATGCCTACTCAGAGAAAGGGCAAAGAAAAGATGGATCCAATACTCAATGGGTAAAGACAGTTTTTAACAAATGGCATGAGGAAAGCAGAATTTTGAATGCCTTTCTCATATTAGACTTCAATAAGAGGGTCAGCTGTGACCACATGTCTTTCATAATTAATATCAGCAACAAAATCTAAAAAGAAAAGGAAAGAAACTAAAGAGTGTGCTGGGTCTCGGAAATCTCATTCTAGGGCACTCCAAGAACTAACTGATGAAAATTTCTGTGTTCTTAATATTTATCTGAATTCACTCAGGACGGATGAAATACCATAAGACTTGGAAACAGCTGATGTTGTGTCTACTCTTAAAATACTAGAAAGGACTTAGGAATTAAAATCAGCTAGAATTATCATCTTTCCAGGTGAGGGGGAAACCTAGAAGAGTTAAAAGATGATTAACAGCAAAAATATCTCTAGAAGTTAATCAGAAGTTTATAATGTTACCATGACATTGTGCAAAATATTGTACTTGCACTAGGATTTATAAACATCTTTCTGCAAGAATTGTAACATAATCCTTCCACTGCACTCAGTGATGGAGTACCATGTCCAGCTTTGAAAATCCCCTTTCAGAGGATGACATGAGCTAACCTGAAAATCTGGATTAAAAAAAGTTCTATCCATCTTATCACTTAATTAGCAGACAAGAATAACAAGAAGGGATAGGAGCTGACCTTCAGTCTAGAAGGATACTACATCCACCAAAAAAGAAAAGATACACAAGCATATCAAGCATTTAACAAGGGATGTTAAATACATGAGCACTGCTATTTCTTTTATCACATTTCAATTATGTTCTTTCTACTTTCAGTCAAGAACCTCCCAACTGTAGAAAAATTCCTGTCTGGGTGTCATACAAATAGATTTAGTAAAACTGAACCCACAAGTAACATTTAATCTATTGGAATATCCACAGCATTAAATAAAGGCATAAGTCTGAAAGTTTTGCTTTCAATTAGAAACTCTGGGTTTGATACGAGGGACAGACTCAAAAATATACACCCTGTATTTACAGGGTCAATTCTGGATAGGAAAAAACAGTTTTGCAGAAACAACCAGACTTAAGGGGGTTTTGAAAGTAGGACTAGTATTTCTGAGACTTCTCATCCAAATTTCACGTTAGTCCAGATTTACGTGGTACTGTTCGACTGGCATCTACTGAAATCTGCAATACTGACATACTTCCACTTGACTGATCCACTTCAGTCGTGCTACTTAGGCATTGAACTACACTCTTAAACTACTAAAAATAATGTATATACATGAAAAGTTATACACTCTTTATGAAATACATACTTACATCATAAACATGTCAAAGGGGTATTGGTAATTTGTTTCATGGAACAAGTATCTAAGGAGGAACATTTAAGTACCTACAATCTGTGCCATTTATTCATTTCTTTAATTTAAACTTCAAAACCTCTGACTGATCCCAGAAAGACATAATTTGAAGAAAAATCACCATTCAAAAAATTATACCTAACTTCCCCTAAAATTGTGGTCTCTCAAAAATTCCCTCATCTAGACAGCTTAAGCTTGTCTTGAGTTGTGGAGGGAATTAGTGGAGTTTTTGCTCATCCCGTTATTAGCCCTTATAGTATAACAAACAGAAGATACTGAGCTTCCCAAGGGGATATATAGTTCTCTCCTTCCAATCCTGCCAGGTCCCAAAGGAAGAGATTTCAAAGTGGAAACACTTTTGCAATTGAAAAATAGTTCTGTAAGCAATGCAACTACCGTAATTTGGTTTCCAAAGCGTCTTTTTTATGTTTTTTTTTTTCATTTGTGATTGACTACTGACTTTGTAAACTGAATTATACTTAGGTTGCAGTATGCATTCAACTCCAAAATGTTTCCATCAGAATTCATGCAACCTCATCCACAGTCTGAATTGCCTCTCTAGTGAATTATCGGAGCTGTGAGCTACAACCTGAGCTTGTCCCTGGGGCATGGCTTTCATGAGGTCTCACCCACACGTGAACTCTCTGATGTGCAAGAAGAGTTGAACACACACTGCAGCTTTTCCCTGAACACAATATTAACCAGGTCTTCCTTCTCCACCCAGCCAGCAATTTTTTCACAGTCTTACAGAAAAATATAGACATGTATTATTTGACAGGTACAGAACAGAGTATCCTACACAGCATACAGTGTATGCAGTATATCAAGAAATGCAGTATTTTTGAGACACTTACCTCTCCATCATCATTGCACAAATTCAGATAATGGGTAAAAAGGTTATCAATGAAGAAAAGCCTGCCAGGAAGTTTCGACATGATCAATTTTTGCAGGAAATCATGCTTAAAAAAAATAGCTAAAATATACTTTATGCTTGGATCTGAGTCACAATCTCATGGCAAATAAGAACAGAAGTGGCCCTATCATTCCTTACCTAAACAAATGTCCAGACATTCAATTTTCAATAATCATAACTCGAGTTTACATACTGCATAATCTTAATTGGAAGGAACCATCTTCAGCTGCCCTATTCATCCTTCAGAAGAAGTCATACATCAACAGCTATAGAAATAAATGTTCACATAGGCAATAAAAGAATGTCTATTGTCTCACACCTAATCTGTTTCTACAATGCAACTATAAATTCCAATAGTTATTTTAATAATGTTCTTTTCCAGCTTGAAATTTTTTACCTAGATCTATTTTGTATTTTAATATCTAATGATCTGTGTTCTTAATTTCTAATATTAATATACTAAAATGAAATAGTATATTCCTTACAGTTTAGCAAAGCTATGCGTCTCAAGCTCGAAATTTTGAACAATTAACTGTACTATGTTGCACATCTGATACCAACTCTAGTTTCATTATAGTTTTTCAGACTACTCTACAAGACAGTAAAATTTCTGATTTTTCTTTTTTTCTTTTTTTTAGATCACAGTAAGAATTCTGCATTTCGAAGTGAAAAAAAATGTACTGGCAGTAAAGTAGATAATTAGCACTACATTTGTGAAACAATGAACATTTGTACATACAAGTACTTATAAGATCTGTGTTCTCTGTCTTGATGAATCTTAAACAGTTGCAGAGGAAACAAAAATACTGCAGTTTAAATACAAACATTCTTTGCTTTGCTATTTTTTTAATAATGAACTTCCTGGGAAGGCAAACCCCTAATCTTACATGTGTTCTGTATTTGTAGGTATATCTCTGTCAGGAAATGCTGTGAAATGGAAGTTCCTGACAGATAAAGTTCTTGGCCTTAAACATTCCATAGATATTACTTGAATGTCATAATTTCCAAACTTTGGCCATGATTCAATAACTATTTATTTAAAAACAATAACATTCTTGGGGATAATTAGTAATATACATATGGATTATATAGTCATTGTTACATTGGAGTCTGTCATAAAATCAGGAAAATACAATTAATTCCACTTTCTATGGTGCTATTATTGCTTGTTTTGCATGAAGAGGCCATAGATATGAATCCTACTGTATCCCCAAAGTCCTTTGGCCCCCAGCTAATAACTAGAGATGGAACTAGGTTTTGTCTAGTTTTAGATCCAAATGAGTATGGGATAGCAAAAGGTTTAGTCTAAAAGTATTGGCCTTGCATTCCAATCACCATAAACTGCAAAGTAAAGTGCAGAGGAGAAACCAGGGAGAAAAATCTAATGGAAAAAAACAGACTGAAAAATAAAGGAAAGTGAAACAATGTGAAGCCAAATAATAAAGTAAATATCAAAACTCAATAAAAGGGCACAGAGAAAGGAAATTGAAAAGACAGACATTAGTATATTCTCTGCTTTTTCTGGAGAAAAGTATGGGTGACAGAAATACATAAAATTCTTCAATCAGGTAACACATCCCAAAGGCGAAAAAATCCTATTCTAATAGATTCAGTCTTGAAAGTGAGAACAAAAAAAGAGAAAGGTTTACCTATTTCCATTTTTTTCTTTAAACACGCAAATCCTAAAATGATGCAGAGCTTGCATAGTCCCTCACCAGATGTGAAATACCAAAACTCAGACTGCCTCTGCAACCCTGTTTCCCACTTCACGTGCATATGTGCTGCATTACAGTCCTTCCTTACCACAACCCCAACCCATCCTCCATACAGACCATCCTCTTGTTCTCCTCACAAAAATGAACAGGACTCATTTCACGTTCATGGAATCAAATGTTTCTCTCAGCTGTTCTGGATGTGGACTTGGGGTTCCTGTACCACGTGCTTGTCAGATCTTGGTTTGAAGACCAAGCAACAAATTCTGTAGCCTGGATCTAAGTATCCCTCATTACTGTATTGAAGTACGTAAGTTTTTGTGAAATGCTGTTCTTACAACAGACCCTATCAAGTAAGGGTTTTATTCTACTCCTTCCTCCCTTTTTTAGTGAGATGAGAACCTGGCATCCAGAGAAATTATGGTCAAAGTTGTTCATTAAATTTAGATGAAGAGTAACAGATAAGTATGAGATGACCTTCTTAAGTCCTTTGTATTAGACAGTACTTCATGCAATAAAATCGTAGCTGACACTGACTTCACTTACTATTATGTGGTTTCAGAACTGCAAATCAGAACCCATGGTCTCAGACTTGCACTTCCAACAACTAAACAAGAAAACCAAATCCACACAGCCAGCATTCCCCTGTGAAAGTTGAAGCATTATGTTTGATACTACACAGACCTCAGTGGTAGTGGCAGAGAAATCTACTCCTGCTTTTAATGGTTTTACCTACAGGGATTACTTTTGACTCTGCCACAAGCTGCTCCCCTGCTAATAGAATCCAACTTCTCAGCTAAGCACAACTCATCCCATGCACAATGCAGGGCAAGAACCCTGTAAAAAAACCCCAACATATAATTGTAATATTAAAATGAGTCATCATGCTTTACAGTTCCATTAAAATTATAACCACAATTTTGTGTTTCCTATCTGTTGAGCACTAAGCTGTACTGGATTGCTGTCTGCTAGCACCAGTCATGCATGTTATATCTTTGCTTTTAATTTAATACATTTTCAAAGAAACCAGAAATGGTGTCATATTGTTCATGAAGACATGTAAAACTCACCAATAGAAATTATTCCAGATGACCCAATTTGATCTCTTGTGCACAGACCAAGATTTTAAGGGGTAACACACACACACACACACACACACACATAGGCTCATGGGCATTTCACTGACATTACACAACAATGGATGAAGAGTGGTCAAACCCTCCTTCCATGTCAGGTTGTACAGGATCCCATTCCCCACCTAACATAGCTCCCACTTCCCCATTTCAGCCCCTTTGACACACCTGTTCCTAAAAGCCAATTCTCCTTTGCCATTTTTTTCTCCTCCAAGCACCAGTCTTCCCACAGGAACCTTCTGCCTCCCCTCACTATACTCCCTACTTTAGCCATTTCATTCAGCCTGTACCTGCCCTCTGGCACCTCTCCCACTTTTTCTCTTTACAGCTTCAAGACCACATAAACACCCTTTGGCTGCTGCTCATGCTCTCTTGTGTTATCCATCCTTGTCCCCAGGGCATTGCCCTGTGGCTCTTATTCCTTTCCTTGTTTCTTTGGCCTTCTGCCATATATGCAACCCTTCCAACCATGCAGTTCCGTACCAGCTTCTCACAAAATGTCTTCCAAATCACTTTGGTCAACACTTGGACTCCAGTGGGGGCCAGCCAGCCAGTCCCATTTTCAGAGAAAAACCACACTCTGCATTTCCATCGCTTATAATATGCTCCTTTCAGAATTGTCAATATTTGGTTTTCAGCATCTCTTGCAAAAACAACTCACATCAACATCTTGCCTCACGTACATCCATTGTCCCAATGCAGAAAGCCAGTACTTAACAGGAATTAAGTCATGCTCAAGAAGACAGAACGTGTAAGCTATAAATGCTAAAAGCACATGCCAGGCTGCAGCACTACTGATAGCCACTAGGTTTCTGTTTTAGAGAAATTTCACCTAAAACACTAAGCAGTGAGTGCAACTCTTGCTTGTAGTTTTGAAGCATTACACAGCCAAAAACCATCTAAATAAAATAAGTGAAAGCAGGAAGTGAGAGTGCCATAAAGATCACATCCCTTAAAAGGACACACTTGCTATTCTGTAAATCCCACATTACTTCCTTTTCTCAATGCGACAAATAAATGAGAGAACACAAAAGAAAAAACTACTGTTTAAAAACATACTGTTACAGTGTTTTCTTTGAAAATTTTCAAATTTTAAAAACTTGACTGGGAAACATCATTTACTATAACATCCATAAATACAGGTTATCAGGGCAGAAAGAATTGTAAATCTGCTTTTTTTGGAATAAAGGTTTTAATTTCATGCATACACCGCAATATCAAAAATGAGTTTCCACATTACATCTCTAAATAAGCAAGATGTTCTGTGAGACCAGAAATTTAAGCCCTCCCACCTCCAGCTTTTCTATTTGCTCTCTTCTGCCTTTAATAAAATGCTTCAGACCCAGTTTCCTTTGTAGAAACAAACAGATCATCCATCTCCCCAAGTAAGACTAGGTGTCATCACTTCTCCCTTCTTTGTGAAATAATAAAAGTCATACTGCAGGAAAAAAAAATCTTTTAAACCTCGTTCAGCTGGGAATAAAAACTGTGACCTTGGATGCCATGTGTGTGAAATCAAAGTACAGTTTCAAGTTACAAAGGTCTATAATTTACACTTCTTTTTCCTATGGATTTAGGATGGAGGGACAGCAATTTCTATTCTGGATTAAAAGGATTCTGCTTCTCTTCACATTTAAATATAAAACCTATGAAATGTCCAATTAGAACACTACTACTTTTATTTCCTGATTAGAATGGCAACTTACCCTCATTTTTCACCATGCAGATTAAATGGCTACTTTTAAATGCAGTTCTAAGGAGTACTGTCGTAAAAACTAAGTTAAAAAGAGGCAGTGGTAATGTTTCTACAGCCCATTGCTCAACAGATCAGTGAAAGTAGATCGTAATCTTGTATTATCCTCTACATTTGTTTGCATTTTGAAAGCATATAAGCCTTTCCAAATACACTTGATCTGTTTAGTTTTTATACAAGAAATCAACTCCCAGCTGCCTTGTTAGCACCCACGAAGAGGAGTTTCACTTGTAAGATTGAAAGATTCTGTATGTACATTGATGTCTACTTTTCATGTAACTTAATCTTTCTCACATTTGCTAATAATTTCAAATTATAATTTCAAATAAAGCTTCCCAATACAGTGTTACATGTAGACCGTAAAAGACTGAGATTTACCACTTTGACAGCCCAACATTTTTAGCTTCTATACAGCACTCGGCTACAAATGAACAACAAAAATATTTTGAGCCCTTTTATTTTCAAAACAAATGCTTTATGTACCAGTATCTGTTGTTTAGAAACAATACACACACACACGTACATACTCACAGACACACACTCCCCCCCCCCCAATTATATAATAATTGATGTTTAGGGTTTATTAAAAGCACAATAATTGCAAATGCATTTGATTATTTCTTCTGCAGCATGAAATAACCAGTTACCTTTCAGGAAAGGAGCCCTCCGTGGCACAAGCCCCTCTGTGATTTCCACCTGCTCTTGCTGATGCTGTTTAACCAGGTTTCCTTCACTGCCAGCTCTCAAAATCTTTTCACCTAGCCTAATTTTTCGTGATCGGCTGTTAAAATCTTCTTTCCTAGACAAAGACGATTTAGGAGCAGTATTAGCTGACAAAGGTCGAGCCAAGCGAGAGGGTTTGGACATTCTGCCTGTGCAGGAATGTACCTGCTCTGAAAGCAATTTCTAAAAAAATCCTTCCCAGCTCACTTTCGAGCTCAGAGGCTGGGGAGTTTGTGTGTGCAGCGCAGCTGGATGTGAAGTGCTGTGCTGCCAGTCCGATCAGTTTTAAACACCAGGCGTTGGGTGGTCACGCAGTTTCCTGGACCTGTGGAATGTAAATGTGTGCTGGGATGAAACAGCTGACTCTGTCCCGGTGCTGAGTCCCAAACAAGCTGTGGGAAGTAGATGCTCTTCCAGGGACTGTCTCAAGCTCCCGGTGTGCGCTGAGGAGGTGCCGGGCAGCACCTGAGCAGAAGGGGAATGCTCCACCTACGCAGGTGCAACGCGAAAAACCATCAGGCACGGGGTTACCTCTGCACGCGGAACCTTCCTGCATTCCTCTCCCAACCCTCTCTCTCAAAGAAACACTTTTTTGTTTTAGCAGATTTCTTCACTATGTGCCAAAATCACACTGCTTCAGCACCACATGGTAAATGTCTGATGTCAAGAACCCATTTATCTTTGAGTTAAACTGGTGCAAGCTTAAATTGGATTAAATGATGCATATTCTCCTAGCATTGTATTTTCCAACTCACCAGGAGAAATGAAGGATTGACAGCAAATATCATCTCTGTTTGAAAAATGGTCCGAATCCCTTATCTTAGCTGGCATTGTTTAGGAAGTAACACTGCACAGAATATTGCCCACTATACTTTCCTCTTTCACTGATACATATACATCTTAAAAAGTCCTTGCTTCTTGCACACTACATATAACCATGTCCTTTACTGACTCCAAAGAAAAAATTCCTGACCTCAGGCTACATTATTTCAAACCTCAGTTCCTGGGTGCTCTTCTTTGAAAATGCCTAGGCAAATCCTGCCTAACTTCCTCTGCCAGCTCTGTGCTTGTGAATGCTGCCAAGATGCAGAGTATGTGGTCACATGAAAAGAAAATTCCATTCACCATAATTTTGGAAACAACTTCTAAAGAAAAAAACCACAGTGCAAACAAAAGAAAACATCACAGCTACAGTTACAGTAAAATCTTCACTCTGAATTTTAAAATGTTTTCCTCAATATCCCAGGCAACTAGTATGCTGTATCAGTAATAGAATATGAGGGACCATCCCCATTCAAAACTAGAACAAACATAAACGAATCAATATTACACGAGCTAAAGTACTAATAGCTATTTAGGAGAAACGCTTAACAAGCAAAAAGACAGCAAAGCATGAATAAAGTATTAGAGACATTCCTCATTTTCTGAGATGGCAATTGTGCAAGGCAGTAAAATATTTCATAAGTTATTTCAATTTTTTTTTTCAAGAGTCCCACGTTAAATAGGTAAGTGTTCATGCTTTCTCAGTAAAGCATATTGTCCATTGCTTTGTTGCCCCATCAAGAATGGGACAGATTAAGTGCAATACAGCAAGCCTTGCCATGATATTATTTTGCATATTATTTTGTCAATATAGTAGGAGCTCTGAGTGGGAAGATTTACACCCTCAAGAAGGACCTTGACGGATATGAGAGTAATTCTAGGCTCACTAGCAGATAGAGAACAGAAACAGGAGTGAAACAAGGTGATGAACAGAGAGTTAATCATGTAACTGGAGTGAGGAATGTGTGAAGAAGGAAGAGAAAAAGTGAAACCCGTATGTATGTGAGAGCCCAGTTTCACTGAGACTAAGAAGTACTGTCATCCCCTCTTGAGATCTTGGACTACCTGACCAATCATAACTTTTAATGTCTTCCATTTTGATTCCTCATTGAGTAAGCATACCCAAATACTGTATGCTTCAGGAGAGTTTTTACGCAGTGACAATAATGCCTCTGACACTACATAGAACTATTTTAGTTCTCCCAAACACAGAACAATTGTGATATAAGATCTAGCCCTGAGTGACAACAAAACCAGTTTTTGAATCAATACTGCTACAGCAAAATCCTACTCAGACTGCTGTACATTGCACATTTGCCCAAACTAAGCACCCTTATCATGGGTTGCTCTTGGAAAGAGCAGCCTCATCTGTGAAGGAGGGTCTAACCAGTTGGTCACATTACCTGTAAACTCAAAATAATTCAATCTCTAAGCAAAGCATTGTGAATCCAAGATTCTCCTAAGGCTCTGTCTCCAGGAACACAGCAACAAGAGATGGGAAAAGAGAGCTATTATCCATCAGCTTTTGACAGGAAAGCTGTGAGCCCTAAGTTCTCCATTTGGATGCCAAGGTGACACTTCTGCACTGAAAGACAGCAACAACATCCTGATCGACATTTGGTTTTGACAAGGAAGAAGCTCTTTGTCTCACAGCAGAGACACAGCAATGCAGAAATGGGGTGACTCAAACATGTTCCTCAAACACGGGAAATTCCTGGAATACTGCAGTTGAAGATGCCCATCTTCAGTAATATCTCAATGCCTGAGCAGCAATCAGGTGTCTAATGGCACTGTGTCATGTGAGGAGAGGCTGAGAGAGCTGTGACTGCTCAGCCTGGAGGAGAGAAGACTTATGGGCATCTTATCCCTGTGCATAAATATCTGATGAGGGATGAAAAGGGATCAGGTCAGACTGTTTTTAGTGGTGCCCAGCGACAGGACAAGCAGCAATAAGCGCAAATTGAAATGGAAAAAAAAGAACATAACAAAAGGCTTTTTACACAGAGAAGGTGGTTGGACACTGGCACAGGTTGAATAGAGAGGTCATGAAGTCTCCATCCTTGGAAATAAGCAACACCCAACCAGGCACAGCCTTGACAAGCCCACTGTAGCTGAGCCTGCCTGAGCTGGAGGTTGGACTGGGCAATTTCCAGAAGTGCCTTCCCACATCCCACTGTTCTGTCATTCTGTGTTATCAAGTTTATTTGGAGGCTATTTATAATCTGGAAGCTTAAATATCTTTAAATCTGTCCAATATGCCCAACCTTCTTTCTCCAAAGTCCCAGCAATTAAACTATCCCATACCTGACTGCCATTTCTGGGAGGATTTGCTTGCTGGTAGTAACTCCCTTTTAGCCCCTTGCAGTCTGTGGTACAGTGTTCCCCAAAAAAGGTCTTGTTTCTTTGTTTTAAAGGCTCTGAGATATGAAGCTGGTGATTCTAGCTATGAGCATTAAAAAAATGGAAAAAAAAAAAGAAAAAACAAAAATGAAACAAATGAAACAAAATGAAACAAAAAATGAAAAAAATTTTTTTCAAAAAAAAGAAAAAAACAAAAAATCCTCATAAAAAACCCCCAACCAAACCCCCACCACCACCACAAGAAAACTCAAAACACACAAAAAACCCCTCACCCCAAACCCCCCAAGCCCCCAGAATAAACCATCTCAGAACATAAGCTGAGGTTTGTTAGCTGATTGTGTTTCAGGCTGGATGTAGATGCCATAAAATCAGTACCCTCGTGGGATGGAACAGCATAAGAGCTCTCAACTCAGGATTGTTGCCAGCTCCCCATCACCCACATCCCAACAGCTCAGGTTGTCTCTCCCCAGCCCAGATCCCCTGAAGGCTTGGGCTCTGCTCGGCTGTGGGGCAGGTCCCTTCCTGCCATCCCTCCCCTTCCAACACAGGTTCTTAATGAAGCTCCCCAGGGAGCAAGTCTTTCATCAGCTTTCAGGCTTTTTGAAGCCCCAAGCTAGTCTTTTGAACTACTTTAAAAACAACAACAAAAGCCCCCAAAAACTACAAAACCAAAAATAAACAAACAAAACACCCAAACAAAAAGTCCAGAACAAATCCAACTCCTTTGCTCTTAGATTTCAGACAGCTAACTTCAGCTAGGTAGAGATATCATATTGATGTAACATACCATTAAGCAAAAAGCAGTTCAGTTTTTCAGGTTTTTGTAAAGGGCTGTAGGAATATTTCTAGTGCTTTGGGTCAATGAACAAACTCTGCCACTGCCTCACACAGCAGAAATTAATATTAAAGGACCAACAGTGCTGTCTATACTTTTGAATAATCACATATATATAAACAAGTGATATTTTTAGAAAGCCATACACTTTCCATACACTGTTTAAAACAATGTCCTTTTAGTTTCAAAACCAACCACTCCTCTTCCCTGCCCAGAAAATAACTTACTGCTGAAATATGACAACAAGAATTTGTTAAGAGTTAGCTAACAGAAGGCATTTTTGCCATAGCCTATTAGATAGGCTATGATACCACTATTAACTTAAGGAATGTTTGTGCCCTCTGGGATAAAGGAAACATGACTATAGAAGTTATTAATCCAAACAAAGCATTTGCAAAGCTTGAAATTTCCTTTTTTGGGCACCCATGAAGTTCTAGTTTACATTTGCACATAAAGAGCTGGGGCTTCATATGCACGTAAAGAGCATGTGAAGCAGGAAAAACTGGGAGTTGATGCTGTGCAGTTCAGGATATGGTGTTTTCTCAGCTTCACCAAATCCTCTCCCCTATTTTGGCCTTCAACTATCTAAAGAGAGAAAGGCACGAATACACAAATATTTCAACTCCAGCAGACTCTTTCTAAACTACTGACAGGCAAAAACTGCTACACCAGTAAGTGGAAGTTGCAGGTGCAGAAGTTAAAACTGCAAATTAATGAAGTCTTCTCTTTACAAAATTACACAAGTAACCAGATGGCATAACATTTTCTGCATGAAATGAGAAATAAATGTATAGGCACCAAAAAAGCAAGATTGGTGATGAAAACAATTTCAGATGCAAGTCACAGATATGCACATAATGTAATAAAAAAAAAGTGTAGCGCTTCAGAGAGGTACATTTCCTAGTAACTGAAGCATGCAAAATTAGTGACAAGTTAATTTTGCAGATGCTAAAGCTTTCTTAGAACTATGTGCTAGTGCTTTATTTTTCCATATATGATTTCTGAGAGCTGCATAATAAAGAAGATGCTTCACATTCTATATATTGAGACCCATTTTAAAACATTTCACACAAGCTAAAGACATTCTTCCTGGGAAAATAAACCATGCAAAAGGAACCTAGTCATTCATTCAATGACAGGTGAACCCAACAACAGAAAGCAAGCTGTAATTATGGCAAGTCCTGTTACACTTGAATATGGTCTTAAAGAGGAAAGTCTGTTAAGGGTCCTGTTGTAATGTAATAGCTGCCTAGAAGATGCTATAATTAAAGCAGAGTTGTCATTTCTATCAGGAAATCCTGTTCCAGAGATTTACTACTGAGCCATAAAAATTTAATCGCAGCTCCAAGTCTTAAAAAAATAATCTAAAAGAGTAAAAAACCCCTTCAGGTCTACTTTATTTCCTTTTTGTCAAATTTTAGAAAATTAATCCATAGCGAAACCTTTCTTAAAGAGAGAAGAGTTTACGGCTGTGGAATCTGAATACCTTATTCTGCCCCAAAGCCAGAAATACCATCAGTAAGGGCAGAGTTAATTTTCCTTATTATTCTATCACTTCTCCATCTTATATTTGGCTTTGGTTCAAGACTTTCTAAGTCCTGATTTGCCTAAGTACACAGGTCTGTGGCCTACTATTGAAATGTTTGTACATATTGAACTATATCATGGTTATGGCTTTTCTAAACCAATATAATAACATCACTATTATCCCTCATGTGGTGTTGTTCTGTCCTCAGGATGCTTTTTGACAACTACATTTCATTTGCTTCCCCACCTGAAGTGTTATAGGAGCATAAGCACACTTGCAGGTAACTGCATATAGCAATAGATGAATGGTGCAGAAGAACAAAGCAGTGGGGCATTTGTGTGCAAACGGAGCCATTAATGTTTGAAATGTTTGCCAAGGCTGTTGCTAAGATTTCCAATTGGTGCCAACTGTGATGGCAGGCTTGGGTACATTATCCTGATGAGATATGTTAATCACTAAGCAATTCCAGAAGGAACAATCAGCTGTGAGCAGCTGCCCATGCAACTCATAAAAAATACTTTTTTTTTCCAGAAAAAGTATTTTCCAATACTTTTTTTCTATCTAGCAGCCACTCACAGAAGAATACTAAATTCAAATATTTATTCCACATTTAAACTATTGCTAAACTCTACCAAAATATTCCATGACTTGGTTGTTCTTGATGCTATATTGCTCGGCTGTAATGACTAAAAGAGCTAAAATTTATACAATTTAGGTTTGAAGTTGTTTCGCTTGTTCTGACATTTTAATCAAATCAAATAAGATCTTCGGCTTACTACGTTCTTAAAGGAATACTCCCTAACTATAAATCACAGCAGACCTCTATTATTACTTTACTGTTAAATAACATGAATACTGCCTTCTGCATCTGCAGTTATTATATCAGATTCTTAAAGTATTTTAAAGATGTGCACAAATATATATTTTGCCAAACTTATAGCTGTTTTATAGTAGTTTTTTAGTAAAAGAGAAAAGTGTCCAAGTTTCAAAATCTCTTCTGAAATTATGTAAGTGGAACTATTGCTGGCTTAGTCTTTTTAAGTCCTTATAAAGGCTTAGTCTTTATATAGTGGCTATGCCACTATAAAAAGGGGAGGGAAACAACTTGAAACACTACACTGACATTTTACTGTAGAGAAAACCTTAGTTTCAAATGCTAGTTGCTAATTTGTTTTAGTATTACTACAGCCTTCTCTAGCTTTTTGCATCATCATTTTCAAATGACCACCTCTTAATAAAAGAATAACCTTTAAAAGAGCTCCAACACATAAAAAATACAACACGAGAGCTTAAAGCTTTGCAAAAGATAAAATATGCCTTACAAAAAATCAGCCCTTGGTGGAATGATCGTTTGCAGGAAATCTTGGAATGAACAGAAGAGGAAACAAGTAGGAAGAAAGAGCAGACTGGATATGCCACGAGACAATCCTTGACTGACACACACACAATTCTTGACTGACAGAATCCCTCTCATATGGTCAGGGCACAGATAAGCCATTTTCATTGTTTCAATATTTCTCTTTCATCCTGAAGTTCTACATCATCCAGACATGAGGGGTAGGGGCGGGGGAGGAAGTACGAAAAGTAAGCAAAAAGTGACTGAAAGAAGGACAAACTTCAGGCATGAAGGTAATCCACTCATCTCTCATAGGAAGTATTTTAACTATTCCTCATCCACCCAAGGCTCATTAATTACACCCCAGAACAGGTGCTGCAGTGGATGGACTCATAAGGAGGAGCAAACTGCAAAGAAAAGAGAAGAATGGGAAGACAATGGTCATCCTCTGAAGACAGTGGTGAGAAGGAATAGCTGTCTAGGGCAGCTGTAGCTCTGGCACCCTCTGGATTATCACAGTCTTTTTTCAACACAAGACACTGGATGTAAAGAAAAATCTCCACAGGTCTATGGAACTGGGAAGACAAACAAGCAGATCTAGAACTCTTTATAGTCAGGTATTACAAGAATGTTCATTTGGGGGCGTTTTTTTGAAGCAAAAACAATTAGTCAGAGACACTATCCAAACTGCAGACAGGCACAGAGAGTGTTCTGCCAGTCCAGTGTCCTTTTCTCAGGAGCCCTGGGAGGGATGACTTAGCCAAACACAGAATAAAAAATCCATTCGTCTATTTGTGAAATACAATATTTTTCAGACACCGATTAATGAATATTTCAAGAAACTAATCTGATCAGCTGTCAGTGATTTTTGTGTGGTTTTGGTTACCATAGAAGAGGAAAAAAGACTCTTTCCCATAAGTCCCAATTAAGATGCGCATCATCACACTACAGCAGGTTTTACTTTTTGCACAGTGTTACTTAACTCATTATAACACATATGATGTACAAGGTTATCCTATGTGTCAAAATTTCAAGTAATTCATGTTCCTCGTCGGGGAAGAAGAGGAGCAGACACTGATCTCTTCTCTGTGGTGACCAGTGACAGGACCCAAGGGAATGGTCTGAAGTTGTGTCAGGGAAGGTTTAAGTTGGATATTAGAAAAAGGTTCTTCCCCCAGAGGGTTGCTGGATGCTGGAATAGGCTCCCCAGGAAAGTGGTCATAGCACCAAACTAGAGAGAGAGTTGAAGAAGTGTTTGAATGATACTCTCAGGCATATGGTGTGACTCTTGGAGATGGCCCTGTGCAGGACTAAGAGATGGACTCAATGATCCTCATGGGTCCCTTCCAATCAGCATATTCTGTGATTCTGTGTTGAATTTGATCCCTTCTGTCACTTACTGTCCTTAATGCACAATAACAAGTGCCCTATAATGCTGACTGCATGGGTTTGAGTAAATTGTCTATAAACAGTCAGATGCTTGATCCCTTGCTGTCTGAGCAACTCTGCAGGTTTGTCAAAACAACAATAAAAAAATCTGCAACTCTAGTTATCTGTGTTTATATAGCCATATATGATAGCACGGGTAGTCCAAGTTTACCACAACTCTTCTGAAAAGCACAGGCAGTGCATCCTCACCTGCTCAAGCCATCTGGAAATATATTTCTTGGTTACAATCTATCCATATTTGTAGAGACTAAATGTTCTGAAATCTGGAGATTTTATGCAGATGACTTAATGTCCTGCTTTGCATATTTGATGATTCATTACCTTATTTACATAAATGACAACAGAGGGTCCCAATTACTAGCACTTAAAAATTAAAATGCTGCAGCACAGAGCATGCTTTAGGAATGCAGGAACTGCTCATATTTCTGGCTAATATTTGGGGTGTTATCCATGTTACTCCTGTGGTTCCTCCAATCTTCATCATTAGACATTTCTCCTCAGGAACATAAAAGAAAAATCCAATATAATTATCAGACAACAGACAATAGTAGATGGCAATGAAGAAAGTTAAAAGAATACACTTTCCAGACAAGAAAAATCTTGAAAAGAACTAATAACCCTATCAGTACAATATAAGGGCCTTTGAAGTATGTTATTAAGAACCCCTAACTATTTTCTAATGAAAAACTAAACTGGTGACCATGCCGAATGCAATATATAAATGTAAAATCTCCTTTAAAAAAAGGTCAATGGCCCTTTGTAAAGTAGCTTAGCACAAGTTAAAATAAAGAGGACACTGCATGACAAGCATTTCTGCCTACAACCATGAAGAAAATTGGTAAAATGATGTTTTGAATGCATATTCGGTTTCCCGAAGAGCACATTATTTACTATGCTCTACCAAACAGTTCTCTAATCTGGCTGTTCTTGATGCTATATTGGTTTGCTATAAAGACTGAAAGATCTAAAAACCACACAGTCTTAATTCAATGTTTTTCATTTATACTAATGCATCAATCAAATAAAATAAAAATTTAACTTCAATATATTCTTGTTTGAGTGTTAAAATAGAATTGATGCTATAAGGACTACTATATAAAGAGCAGACAAACGTGTACTTAAAAACATTTGTAAATGAAGAGAGACAGAAAGAAAAGAGGTGAAAAGAAGAAGAGGAAGGAAGACAGTAACTCCCCTCCAGTAAACCCTCCTGTGCTTTTAATGGGCACCAGTTTGCTGTCAGTTTGCTGTCAGGGAGGCTTCAGCAAGTCTGACCTGAACTCTTTGCATGGAAATACAACCACCAAATCTAGCATGTTATTATATGAACCATAAAATAAACAGAATAATTCAGAAGCTATTAAAAATTAATGCTACAAATTCTGAGAGCAACCCTTCATGATATCCCTCATTTAATAGACTCAAAATGCCTTTCAGTAAAAAGGTCTGTATGGCGGAAAGACTGGAATAACTTGGGTCAAAAAAATCAGGATTCTTACTTCAATAATGACTTCTTGAAGAAGAAAAACAGGATCTGAGCAAATTCCATATTTAACATTAGAATTAAATTGATCTTTTCAATCTTTTCTGGACCTTAAAGATAAGTTTTTAAGTGATTTACTCCCATGTCAAAATGAAGTTTTGCAACTGGGAATTCAAATAGCTCACAGATAATGTATAAGCCTAAAGAAAACTACTGCCTTCTCCTTTAAATGTAACAACTCTGCAATGCTAACAGCCATAAAACACAGTGAAAATTAAGGCAGTGACCACAAAGCTAACTTTAAGGAAGTAACACTTCCAGGTCTAAACATGAGAACTTAATGTATATTTCACTTAAAGCCATGTCTTCCACTGAATAAAATAATCCCATCCTCAGTCACCTGCCAAGCAGTATGACACACATCTTAATACTTCTGAAAAGCACTATTACATGACAACAGAAAAAAAAAATTATTTGATTAACAATGTTTTGGACATTTTCAGCCTAAACTTTTCCTTCTAAGCTTCTTCACAATTTTCTACAGCACAAAAAAATTAGCCATCTTCTTCCACTACCAGCAATTACCTCTGTTGGTCTATTCTGCAGTTAATAAAACCACGGCCCCATATCCCTTAGTAATACCAATTTCATTCTAGTTATTAAAGCCACCTATTTAGAGTTATACACTCAAATGTAATTGCACAGGTAATTTTAATTTGGCAGAACCTAACAACACAACAAGAATCTGGTCCAGATTCAGGATTTAATCCTATACTTTCTAAGTGAACTATGGCTTATTTTACAGTAATGTTAATGTGTAATATGATGTTATACTCTACATCAGCCTTGATTCCATCTCTATCTTAGCCATCAGACTTTGCAGCTAGACTTGGTCCTACGGTGGTTCTTTCCATTTATTCGACTGAGCATCAAGATTTACCATTTTAAATACATTACAAAGCCTGTCAAAAAGGAAGCCTTGCAGTTTGCAGTGTGATGTCACCCACCAGGCACACTGCAGGTGTGATGGTAAAAAAGCCTGGTGGGTGCCTGTGCAGAGCAGTTGCCTGGGACAGCCTAGGGAACCTGCTGAAGACAAAACGGTAATTTGGGTCAGAGAAGTGGGGAACAAAGTAAAGATTTAGAAATCAGGGGACAGAGATCAGGATAAAAAAAAAAAAGAGGGGGACAATTCTGCCAGTTATCCTGGCTGTACCACATCATGCATATTTTCAAGTAGGAGAGAACATATAAGTTGTTATAGAAATGGGCTCTATGGAAATGCAAGAGACATGTCCACCTGCCCCCATGGTTGCAAGGAGCTTCCCTAGGGATTTTCCTTGTGGAGCAGCTTTGACCCTCTCTCCTTTCCAAATGCCTAACATTAGAGCATTATGGAAGAGGCCCCCTTTACTCCTCCATTTAATTTGGAGAGCAGCCCTGAACAAGCCTTGGGACTAGTCCAAGACAGCACAACATTCACTCAAAACTATGCTCAGGTGACACACAAATGTGATCCCCTGAAGCCTCTTTGATCACAGTTGTGATCACCATCCATTATTTTCAGAAAGTTTATAACTGGATAATCTTTTTATTTTGGTTACTATTAAAAAAAACAGGTCAAATTTCAGCAGGGTGCTAATGGACACATGCAATCTGCAAAGCACAGATCTCAGATTGACCCTCTGAGAGGTAAAAGCACGCCACATCCCTGAAATCTTATTTAAGACACTTTTCTTTATAGCTAATATTATTCAGGAACGAAGGTGTGTTATTTTACCAGCGTTCTTAAGACTCCATTAAAATCATAAATATACCAATTAGACTTTGAGGAACTGTGCGGGTTACTAATTTCTAAAAAATACACACTATTGATGAGAAAAAAACTTTCTTAGCAATACAAACAATGGAGTGGCAGGCTGGAGTGATGGTATACTTCAGGGTAGTTTGTTCAGCAAAAACAACAGGTGCAGCTGTTTTTTTGCAGCCATAAGTCTTTCCATTTGCAAGCTAATAGTAGGTTGCCAAGTCAATGTATGCCTCTGTAGTTTATGTTACATGGAAAGAATTTTTTTAAAGGACAGTTAATTAAACCCTCAAAAGTGATCTTTTATTAATTTAGGGGGGGAATGCCCATTCCATTTACAAATAGTAATTAGCACAAAGGATAAATCAATACGTTTGCTTTTATCAATTACTGTTATTCGCCACACAAAATTCAGAAACTCTGATAAAGAATATTGAATTCCTTCAGTCCTTAACTACAACTCATTAAATTTTCACTAACTTCAAGCTTATTAAAAAGCAACAGAAATCTTTGATGGTACCAGGGTTGACAGCACCCCATGTTAGATGCTAGAGACATTCTTTCTTTTGTGAAAGTTATTTGTGTTTAGCCAGTTATGCCACTGCTATATCACAGCAACATATCAAGAAATAAGATAATACCCCATGTCTCTTCATGTAAATTCTCTCTATGTTCACCTTAAAGCTTTGAAGCAACTTCTAAGATAACCCGTAATGCCACTTAAGACTTTTAAAAAAAGGGACAGTGAATTGTGAAAAATACATGAAGATTATTCAGGAATGCCTGCACTGCAAATGTGTAGACAGCCTCTCACCATTGCAGCTGCAAAAGGCTTTGAGACGAGGGTGGCCGTGGTGAAGAGACCTTGCAAGAAACTGGGGTGCTAAAGGCACAGAGGAGAAGAAATTAACTTGAACTCTCACCAAAGAGCAGAGCACCAAGACCACAGTTGTGGAAAATCCTTCACCCAGGAAAACCTGCCACTGACACAGGGACAGATGCGAGGTAAGACCAGGTTGCTCAGGCCTCGAAAGCCTCCATGGATGGAGCCTGCACAACCTCCCAGAGCAACCTGTGCCTGCTGCTTCACCTCCATCTGAGTGAAAGAGGTTTTCCTTATATGCACTCTGAATCTCCCTCATTCCAATTTCTGTCTGTTGCCTCTGGCCACTCACCACATACTGTAGCAAGCAGCAAACTCCAAGAATTTATAAACTACATACAAAATAAGGCTGTACTTCAACTAATCTTACATGGCAGTATTTCTATTTTTCCTATAATCAGATTTTTCCATTGCATAGTAAAGTAATTTCAAAAAGATTTTAAAATGAGACCTTTACTATTAGAAAAGAGACTCATATTACAGAACTTCTCTAAGATCAGGTTCAGATACCAGATGACAAATAGTTTTGTGTGTTTATGGCTTTAGCCTTATTAGTGGATGAGCTAGGTTTTTAAGTTGATGATGTAATTTGGACTGTTCCAACTTTCTTGTTTTATGCATGACTGTGAGACAAAAAATGCTATTGAAAAGGAAACTGCTATCACCCAGAACTCATAAAATGTGCAGATTTTTGAAAAGGTTAATATTCTGCTTAAAATGGAACTAAACATACTATGTTAGCTACAGCTTCTGTACTCTGTGGAATATTTGTTTTTTCACAGAGCCACAAGAATCTCTTTTTTTAAAACAGTAGTTCTCTATAGAATTTATTCAAGAGCTATTCTTATTTTGCCTGCAGCATGGAAGCACAAGTGCTTTGAACCTTTGTATGGTCAGTGGTTAGACTGTTCAAGTTTTACAAATGCCTTGTTGAACTATGCAATACAAGAAGGTTTCAAAACATAAATATCTATTTTGGTATATACCTGACATTTAGTAAAAATTTGGTAATATGATTCCCACATCATAAAGTTAAAGACTTAAAACTTTAAAGGTAAAACTTAATGTGAAAAAAAGAGGAAGAAAAATCATCAAGGACAAATGAAAATTAATTACTTATTCCTCAAAGTAAAGTGTAAGCATGACATATACTGTCAAATTCTCTACCTTGGAAATGACCACGATCACCAGGCATGACTTAAAAATTGCATGCAAGACCCAAGGTTGATTGGAGCAGGAAGGAGGAGGGTTATAGTCCTCTCACTCACAGGGTAACATCTGAACAACAAATCAATACGTAAGTGAGTATGTTGTTGCTTTTTTAAGTGTGAAGTTTTACATTACATATACTTCACAGGGTAATCGTGACTGCTAAAAACCAAGATCTGCTTCTCTCTTTCCTCCAAGTCAGACCCAGACCTCACACCTGACCTTCAAAGCAAGTCACAAAACACTAGACTTCCCAAGTCTGTCACTGTTTAAGAGGTACTTGGACAATGTTTTAACTTTTGGTAAGCCCTGAATTGCTCAGGCAGCTGGAACTGGATGAACATTGTAGGTCCCTTCCAATTGAAAATGTCCTATTCTATTCTATTCTATTCTATTCTATTCTATTCTATTCTATTCTAATTCTACTCTATTCAGACACTGGTCTTTCTCCAGACTGTTAAATTCTGCAGCAAACTGAAAATCATCCAACTATAAGTAGGACCTACAAAAAGGTAACATAAAAATATTACTATGAACACTGTTCACTCATTTATTCTTATAAAACATGCACATTTGCACGAATGATACAGAATTTGGATCTGGTTTGTGGCATTTATACACAGACTGCTGCACTAAGCCAATGTGCCTGTTAGATCTGTTCTTCAGATGTGAGCAAACAGTAGACAGACAGAAGTGAGCTTCTGGATCTTTGCCTGAAATACTTATTTACAAGTCACCTCGATAAAATAAACAATGTTGTAATTGCAAGTAAATTTATGAGCCAGACCAAGTACTTTGGGGTATGGAGCTGAAGCACCTATTTTCCTCTGATATGAGGCACCTTCAAAATTCCCCAGATTTTTCACTTCCCTGAAAAAAATGGCTCCTCCCAAGTCCAGGACAGACAGAAAGGCATAAAGCTCCTGCCACACGTTTCACAGACTGCTTTCTGAGCTACCAGGTCAGCAGCAGACCAGAAATATCCGGTGTGTCCAACCATTTCTCTTTACTTCATGTGCACCCTCTCCTTTTTTATCAGGTCACAAGTAAAAACACTGATAATACAAACACTCCACAAGTTTAGCATCACGACTTTTGGCAAGAAGATCGTTGCTGTTCCACAATGAAGTGGCATAGAGGCCATGCTGACAAACCAGAGCACGACTTGGCACCTATAAACTGTCCCCAGGATTATGTTTCCCCACTAAACAGCTGTCTTCAATCATAAAGCCTGCACTTCCTTTTTCAGCATTATTAATCTTATGAAAAATGGTCGTTTTCCTAGTGGTTTGACATAATCCACGTGGCTGCTCAGCAACATCTTACAGAGATGGTCATTTAAACCCTTTTTCAAAATAAATGCCATATGGGAAGGTTGGGGAAACAGGTGATGTTCAGTTTAAGCCAAACTAGTCCTACTTTGACTCCAGCACTCTGATGAGAAGAGACTGAACATATGCTATCTATCAGCTTACTACTGCCACTGATAACACTGATCACAAGGGGGTCTGGTGCAGAATGGGTGAGTCACAACATAGGGTCACTACTAAAAATATGTAGTCGGACACAAACAAGTAAGGGCTTGCCAACTTCCAGGCAAGGAAGAAATTTTCCTACATCAGACAAGCAGAACAAAAAGGAGAGCAAGGAAGCAAAGTAATGTGAAACATTTCAAATAATGAAGAAAACATGAACTGTAAGTTAGCTGTAAGTGCTAGAACTCCAGGACACTGCAAGGTGCACAAATAACTTATTTTTCCTCACGGATAAATAATGAAAAAGTAAAATTTCCAGAGATAGGAAAGAAAATGTATCATTGTATATATGGAATGAAATGGGCCGAGTACTGAGTACTGCGTTTTTACTTGATGCAATCAGCTCAAATTGGTGGTCTGCCACATCTCCTGATCATTCAAAAAGTTTCTTTCAAAAAATCAGGACATCAGCTATTTCTTACCTAGTCCTATGAAGTGCACAGAAATCTAAGATAATGACGAAGAAGCCCTAAATCAGTTAAAGGTGTCTGGATGGTCCATTATCTTCAGAAGTCTTACAAAACGTTCTGTTTATTAAAAAAAATTGCAGCCCACCAGTAGTCCAGGATGAAACCAAATTCTCACACAAGAGCTCAGTCACAACCCTGAAGTCAAATAAAGGCTTTCTTCCCAGCCTCCACAGTATTTCAAGTAACTTACTGAGTATGTTCTAAATCTTGAGTGTTGCATGTTCATGACACACTGCTTGGGGCACGGTTCAGGCATGCATTGCACATTGACATGTCTTTGCTTTCTTATCACATGAGTAAGGGGCTGGGAGACTTCCTCAGTATGTTTGGTTGCATTTTAAGAAATAAGGATGGAAAACTGATACAAGTCAAGACACTATGATTTTGCAAAATCTTGACATTTCCTGAACTAAGCAAGAAGTAACCAAAACACAATCAAGAAAACGGAGAAATTCTCCTCCCTTCACAGTGCTTCATGCTGGGCAGATTTTAAAAGGTGCCAAAAAAACTGTAGTTAGTAAAAAACTACAGTGCTCTGTGAGGCGTTGAGACAGTCTCAGCTCTTCTTCACATGGCTGCTAGCATGAACTGAGGCTTCTAAGGCTTCAGATCTACACAATTAGAAAATCTTGAGCACCATCTGACACAAAGCCTGTATCAGAACCTTCAGATTTACTCCTGCTAGGGTTGGCTTGGGTCAGTCCTCAAATACATCAACTTCAAATCCAGCTTAAATCACAAGCAAAAAATACCTCATATTTCTAGTTAGTTAGACAAAAATAGTTTTGTCTACCAAAAAGACTGGTATCTGGTTTTCAGGACTCTCAAATCTAATGAAGAGTTGCTTGTTGTAAAATGGCATTAGGAATCCAAAATACAAATCCTACAAAACAATTTTAAAAACAATTGAAATGAAAATATTTATTAGCAAAGCAAAATATAACTTACAGCTTCCTTACTTTTGCCTTTCTTGTTCTTCTTGGAAACCAGCAACTCTTACCAACACTGTTTACTGCTGAGTTATTGCAGAAGTCACACCTTGGGATGAAACCTGCTTACATTACCCACACTCAAACATTGCAACAACACAGGTACCTCAGCCAGGGGTTTGCCTGTTTCTATGGTTTGTTTTGCAGATAAAAAACACTTTCTACATATTGCTTCATCAAATAGATGATAAGGAGACAGTCTGGCTCTGGTCTGCAGCCTCTGTGACAAAGTCAGTTAAAAAAACCCAGCACAAAATACCAGAGTGTCATAGCACCAGTTCAAGTCTCCTCTGAGCAAATGCAGCTGATCCTAAAAGTATAAATCACAAAGGTATCAAATGAATAAAATATAGCCTGATGGCCAATGTGATGCTGTGGAACACCTTACTGCAGGTACTAATCCCCTTCTTGTTGTAACAGAGTGATATCAACTTAAAGAGTAAGTTAAATAAGATCTTCCAAAGGTGGGCACCCCCGTCCCTGAGTTTGCTTGATCTCAGTCTCTGCAGTAATAGCTTGGCTTCTTCCAATCTCATTTCAGTCTCTTTCCTCTGTTTCACTTGACAGAGACTGGAGAGAGTCACAGACACCCACAGATCCAAGCCAATACCCCTGCAGATCCTTTGATAAGAATAAGCTGCCAGGGCCCCTCCATAGAGGCTTGTTTAATTAACCCTTTCCTTACACCACCCGCCCCAAGGCTCATGCACTCTGTCACAGACACTCAGGGTAGATTTAAAAGGTTGCTTAACCCTCAACTCCCAGTGACCTCAAAGGAATCTGCAAATACTTATTGTTTCTGACAGACCATGAATTCAGATTGATAAACACAACCCTGTCAGATGACAAAAGGAGTTTCTATTTTCATTTCAGTTAAAAAGAATGAAAAGCATTCAGCATTTCTTGGTGCCAAGTTTAGGAAATTTAATTCTAAATTTCAGCTGAAACACTCATTAAAGTGATCCATGTCACCTTATCTTTTCCACCCAGACAGGTTCTTTAGTATCTGTCTTTAGATCTTTACCTCTTTAACAATTGTTTGTATTCAAATTAATTTTGTATTCAGTATCTTCTCTCCATCAGGTGACTTACAGAGTCTAGTTTTATCCTGTATAAGAGACAATTTTTCAAATACAAAAACTGCCTTTATATAATCTGCTGCTGAATAAATGACCACAGATGCATGAATCAGACTGAAATAGAAAAAATAAATTCTGTTTTTGCAAAAAACACCTTTCTATTCCAATGTCATGAACAGCTGATTTGGTTGGGTGGGGGGTTTTGTTTGTTTGTTTACAATGTGAAATAATTTTCTTTAAATAAGGGAGCTATCCTTATTTCCAGATATCCTTAGCTAAAGTAACTGCTGGAACTAGAGTGGCATTCACAGTGTTAGTACTCCAATAAGTATGTGCACAATGGGATAAATTCAGCCATAAACCAATGATTAAAAAATTAAACAAAACAATTAATTAAGAATACATTTTATTAAATTTATTTAGAGTCTGTGAGTAGCACTGCAGAATCCATCCCACTACAGTGACACTACCTAAAATCTGTGTGATGTTCTCTAGTCTCAGTATGGTGTCCCAAAGTCATCTCAGAGGTACAGGAAAATAAAAAATTACTCAGTAACGTCCTTCTCTCTATCAGGATGTTAATGGAGTGTGAACTATATCAAATGAGCACAAGAAACAACATTTGCTGCAAATTTTACTCAACAGCAGTCCAAGCTATCATACATCAGGAAATGAAAATAAGGGGTGAAGAGCACATATTTTATTATTTCGACAACTTACTCTACTAATGGAATAAAGACCTTTTCTCATAAAAAGACATTAGTCTATGCTGACCATTCACTTTCTCTCTCTCCAGGAATGAACCGATACACAGTTGAGTCTACCTCAGTAGCTACAAAATGAATTGTCAGTTGAAAAAACTAATATTCTTCTACTATATTTCCCAGACTTGTTTTACAGCTTCTATTTTATGACTCACAGGTTAAAACCAAGTTTGTATTGTATGTCAGAAATTTTTGTTCTATGACCTTGAACACTACAGAAGTTATGTGACATTTTTTGTCAAACTTTCATAACATCTGGAGCTACAATATATGTCTATCCTCTCTTTCAGGAATACAGAATGATGCAATTGATCTGCTTACCGTATCAGTTTTATGGCAGCAAAGTAAATAGTCTTCAGAAAGAAAAAATAAAGATATTAATAAGGAACGGGTGTTCAGATTTATCAACTCACAATACAACATGTGTTTTGTGCATGGGCTTTAGGCTAAGATCATTGGACTTTCACAACATCTTAAGTTCGTTGTTCAAAAGACTGATGGAAATATTTCTGGATTACATGCAGTTGCTGAAATTTTTAAGTTAAGTAAAACTCTTGCAGCTGTATAAATATTATGAAAGTATATATGTTACTCATACAATTTTTTTCCCTCATACAGACTTTCAGACCACCAGAGGACTTGGAGTTCCTTCATTTCTAGAGTCAGATCAACAGCACTTCATGCAGGGATGAGAATTCAGATTTAAGGAACCCTTTATTAACCTGGGCCATGCAAATACTTTTTGCACCTCCATTTCCAACAAATATAAATAAGGTTGTGTGCAGACATATTACATAAAGCTTAGGTTAGGGACAACCACTATGAGGGAGCCCTACTATTTGCATTAAAGTCTTATCAACGGTTCTATATTAGCAGGGATGACTGAACATTATTCCTATTGCTCCCGTATAGTGTCCATCCACTTTGTAATGGACATAGTGTCTTCTTCAACTTTTCTCCAAATCCCCTTTTGATTTCTCTTCTTTCTGTCTCTCTATCTCTCCTTTCCCAAAAGGACTAAAATATCCTGTACTTTTCTGAATAACCCGAACCTGGTATTTTCTACTGCCACTTTCTCCTGCCTGCAATCCCATTCCCCTTTGAACACTGCATTCCCACTTCCCTTGACAAGCCTAGGTCTTCCTCTCCACCTGCAGTAGTTGCTTTTCAACATGATACTGAAGAAAATGCCTGTCCCCCCCATCTGAATTTTTAAAGAGAGGAAATACATAAAACCAGGGAAGTTAGCTAAAAGAAAACCTAAGAGAATGGTTAAAAGACTAAAATAATTCCTTGTGTCAGGCCACACCTGGTATGAAGATACCATATAAGCAAGGCATGATTAAAAGCACAGCATGAGAATAAAAATAAATCCAAACCCCCCAAAACAAAAGCAGTCTAATAATTGATCTCCCTAGTTCTCCATCTCCAAAAGAGGAAGAGAGCAAAGAAGGCTATTGGACATGAAAAATGTTCTTCTAAAGACAAACCATGACCAAAAAGGAAAACAGAACTCAAGAGTAAGAAGGGAAAAGATTATATGAGTCTCAGCAGTCCAATATAGGGAGTAAGTAAAGCAAAGTCATTATATTTAATGGACATTTTTAAAAGTATTAAAGTGTTACAAAACAGAAATGAGGAAACAACAGAAAGCTTCACTCTATAATAAAATGTTGCCAAGTATTAAAAGCCATTGCATAAAAAACCCAAAGCAAACAAAAAAATCCCAAGCTATTTAAACTTTAAAAAAAAACATTAACAAAAATAATTTGTAGTCTGTTTCACAAGCAACAAAGCAATATTAAGATACAAAGAACATGAACTAAGAACTGATGTATCGAACAAAGGAGCAAACATTGAAAGCAAGTATTTAGTAACCTCTCCTAATCAGGCTTTAAGAGCTCTAGTATTTTGTGAAATGTTTGAAATATGCACTGACCTACTTAGGATGTTCACAACCAATTTAAAAGAAAAAAAAGCCTGAAGTCTAGGAGCTGCGCAGTAAAAAGCCAGCAATTCCCCCTCCATCTAGTGCTATGATAACTTTGAAAACTATTGCTTTTCCCCACAAACACTATCTCACTGCAACACTACTAATAATGATTTGAGTTCCAAATTAATCTTAAATACCCTGTTTCTGCCAGAAATGTAATCACCTTCAAGCTCCAGAGTGTTGTGTTGCTAAAAGCTTACATGGCATCAGGCAGCTCAGGGCACATGTTTGTCTGTCCAGCCACCTCTCCCTGGGAACATGAGCAAAAGGGGCAGCTGCTGGTCCTGGGGAGGTGTCAGCAGGCAGTGGGTACCCACAAAATCTGAAGGCAGTCTACGTACCTCTAGTTAGTCCATCCTGGCCTGAGTTATCAGCTCCAGCTCACAGATTCAAGGTGTGGGCTCTGTGCTCTCACCTCATCCTGGCCTTCTGTGCTGCTCCCCGGTGACACCGTTTTGTCCTTGCAAGCAGTCTCTTACAGAGTAGCAGTGAGTCCATCAGACCTGATGCTCTGACCCCCTGAAGACCAGTGTAACACACATGCAGACAACTCACAAAAGCAGCACAGTCAATTTTGAGCTCTACTGATTTCTATATTTTGCCTTTAGGTCAGGCCTGTGTCTCTAAAAATAAGTTTCTAACCTCTACCAGGTGAAGGTTTCTAACAGCAGTGCTGAAAAGAACACTGAATGTGTGTTACCTAAACTCCTGATGGAAATGAACCCAAAGTCTTTCCAGCAATGTCAGAGAGAAATTTTAGAGGGCAACTGAAGGAAGAAATATCCTGACATCCTGCACGACAGAAACCCGCTAGGGATTCTGAAATTAGATAGGTAACACAGGGAAATAGCTATGATTCACAATCTTCTGCAATCAAAAACAAAGACTAACACCTTCAAAACTAAGATACTGAAAGAAGCAGTTATCAGGGTAAATATTTGGTCCTACAAAAAAAATTAAATAGTATTTGAAGTCAGTGAAAATTACTACAGCTCTAACAAGAAAGGAAACACTCCTGCCATCTTCCTGAGTAAACGATGACAAAGCAGTGGATTAAAACAGATAAAAGTTACCTACTGTGTTTTTTAATAGGAAAACACAACTACAAGGGTTCATCTCTGTGGCTTAAGCAGAAGGAGACAGGAGCTGGCCCTGCTGGGCTGGGTGCCTACAGATGCACAGGCTGCTGCCCTGCAGAGGATGGACAATCAAAACATGGGAGATCATCTCCCAAAATACCAGTATAATGTAGAAGTGACAGATGGAAATGTGTTATACTACTATAGCAGCAGTATGGCATTGCAATGTTTAATATTCGTCCATTTCATTTTGCCTTATGCTGAGGAATTTTCATAACCAGACTGAAGATAGCAATATCCTAAATAGACACCGAATATTTTTTGATCGTGAGCTTTGGAAGGTGGGACTGTCACTCACCACATGTCTGCACAGGGAGCACCTGGCTCCCACGCTAATGCAGTCACGCACCGGGCCCCAGCACAAGGCAGACTCGGGCAGTACGGTTTGGTTTATGCCCAGTACCAGGAAAACAGAGGTGCAGGACAAGCAAAGGAAGAAGGGAAGTTCCCAAGTCAGCTGTCCCTCAGTTCCCAAGAAGCTCTTCTGACCTTTTTGAAGCCGCATATGACCTTGTGCTGAACCAGTAGGAGCCTTCCAGCCCTGGTGAGCTCCTAGAAGGGAGCCCTGAATGAAACAGCCCAATCAAGTCAAGGACATTTTTATTGTAACACCATGAAATCCCTGGGCCGTGGTATGGGCTGTTTCTGTATATGGGCACAGAATGCAGTAAAGAGGAACATTAATTAATTATCTGACGTGATTGTGCTGACAGGCACTGCAAGCTTTAAAGCTTTCCTACAACCATCCTCTAACTCCCAAGATCAAATTTTACACAGGCATTTCCTCTCTTGAACCTGCAGTCAGCTTCAGGAACTGCTCTAGGGTTAGTGATGATGTGTTTTCACATGGTGGTGAAGTTCCAGGCAGCACTAGGGTGGGGTTTATATTGCATCTGCTCTGAATTCTGAAGATTGACCACTTGCACCAGAGACATTATCCTTTGTATTTGACTGTAAATTATGGGAAAATGAACAGGAGCACGAGACTGATAAGATTTACAGAAGGTCAGTAGTGGTATGAAAGCAAATCATGTATATTTAACCCTGACCAAAGCTCGATGCATTAAAATACCAATTATTTAAATATGTGACTGTTACGAGTACCCTATAACTGCAAATACTTTTGTACGCATTCACTGAGTTTTCATTTAATATGCCTTTCAATGGTTGAATAGGTAAGATGTCACATTGAACATAAAAATAATAAAATCATCTATGTGCAATGTTTCTCAGTTCCTAAAAGACATTCTTCCCTGGCTCTAACTAATGTTTTTCCCCCTTTTCAAATTCCAGTGAACGAAGTAAGAATAAATTTGTGTAATAACAAGCCTGATCTTGTGAGACACAGAGCTTCACATTATAAAATCCACCAGTATAACCTCGTTTAAGCTGATCATGGAAATGAAAGCACTAGGGAAAAAAACAAACAAAAAATCCCACCACATCTTTTTCACTGATAGTCAAATATCTAGCTTTCCTAATTTTAAACAAATGTTAATTCAGTAGACTTAAGCAAAGTTTCAATAAAATAAAATAGCTACCTTATGACTGAGGTACTTGATTTGATAGCAATTCTCCAGCTCCTTATTCAGATTCAGTTAAACCACCCCCATTTTAGTAAATGGTTTGGGGCCTCTAAACATAGAAGATAAAAATGTCTATATGGAAATATTGTGATATATTTTATTGAATTCAACCTGTTTCTCTTTTCAGGTACAGAAACAACACAGCTTATTCAGGCAGCCATGGCCTGCCTCCCATTGCATGAATGAAGTTTTTGAATTTACTGCAGATGACAGGGCAACGGAGAATCACTGGAAAAAGACAGTGACTGGGAGTAAACAGCTGCTGCCAGAAGAAATAATCCTGGCTGCAGTGCATCCATGTCTGTGGAGGGCTGTGCTTGGGGCTGGGATCTGTGCTGGCAGCCCATCCCCAGCATGGGAACATGGTCCCATGCACTAGAGACTGGGGCAGCCCAAACTCCCATTTCTGGATCTGCTGCCAACCTACTCTGTCAGCTCAGGCACTTTGAATTATAGGATTTCTCCTCTAGAAAAGAAGCATATAGAAATTTCTCAAACTCTTATCAAAGCAAGCAGTGGTTTAGCTTGTTTTATAATTAGCAACTCTTTGAAGCTTTTGTGAAATCTGGAATGTGAAAAATAAGACTAGTGACCTAAACATTGCAACTTAAGTTGCCAAAACCATATAAACACATATCTATTTCTTGTAACATTTATCACATTTGCTGCCATGTATGCATACATTTATAAAATACCCTTTGTACACATACATATGCAGATCATGTCAAAGGCAACTCAGTCTTCACAGACACATGTCAAACAGAATTACTCAAGTAATATCATGTTTAAAGAATGTAAATGCATGTTTTGCACATTAGGAGGGATCTTTTAAAACAACTGTCTTGTCTTGGTCACTTTTCTCTACATTCAATTAGCAAACATTTTTATTTTTACAGGAACATTCTGTAATGCCAATTTAAATATTTTTTTCATTGACTTGGATGAAAAATATAAAGCATTGAAAAAGGCCAAATGATATGCAATAACTGCTGAAATTTTACATCAGGCAGGAAATATAAATAAGGAAATATGGCATAAATGCTAGGTTGCAGCTGCCAATTTACAAACACTAACAGTTCAAAATAGAATAACATTTGGAGGAAACTCATTTCATGCGGTCTGTAGTGACCCCTTTTACTGTATTGCAAAGAGTTTAAAATCCTGTTTTCCAAGGAAAATTTCATAACTCTTGGCAGAACATATAATGCCCTCTAGTATTTCCATCAGAATGTTTATTAACCATGATAATATCCATAATACACAGAAGCTTACTATTTTTAATTTTCAGTATTTCACCGCATGTAGTTTGGCTTTCTCCAATCATTACGTTTCTCCAGTTTAAGTAATTTTTTTCTTGTCCCAACACCATAAAGTGCCTACTTTCCTTGAATGTTAAATCCAATGCTCATCTATGTCTATTATGAGTGACATCTCAGACATTTGTTTGCCTGCTTCTGGCCTTTATTTAAGTAGATACTTTACAGACAAGCAGACATGACATACTGATTCAGCAAGTCTTCCAGTCATTTTCACTCTTTTTTTTCTTTTTTAAATATATTCCCCTTTTTTTTTTGTACCAGGTTCCTATTTTTTTGCAATGTGTTGAATTAGATAACACCATTGCAAGTGGCCCATAAAATTACCAAGATAACAGTGACTAGCTTTGAGGCCAGTGGTACTTCTTTCATCACGAGACCAAATAAAGAAACTAATTCACACTAAGCTTTCAAGAAAGAAGATAGATGGGTATTGCAACATCCAAATTCTTCTCAGCAGAAGTTAACCAGGCAGAAACAAACCTGATAGTAGGAAAAAATCACAGGTGCAAAGGGATAAGAATATGTTTGTCGAACAACTATATACTCATTGTCCTGTTCCGGGGTGACAGACTAGAGAGGACCAAAGCAGAGAGATACAAATTTCTGTTACTATTTCAGTGGTGTTGAGATATTTTTTTATTTCTTTAAACAATAACTCCTGATTTTAAGTTACAGACAGGAAAAAGCCACTAAAAAAAGCACTTTTAAAGGCTGCTGCTGACAGCAGCTCTATCTTAAGAAGAATTTGGCACCTTTAGCTCTCCAGACAACTTCACATTTTCATTTGACTTATCGAGGTCATTGTAACACCACTCAGTTTTGTAGGTACTTGATCTTGTCATCAAGGCAACATATCACAAAGAGAACTCTGTGCAGACCCTTCCACTGTGCTGCTGTTCTGCACTGCAAAACATTGGACCTAACAGTCCAGGAAATCTCCTTTCCATCCTATGGCACCTGTCCAGCAGCATCCAAATATTTGAACTGCAATAATTAGTGGTATACTAATGTAAATATAACATTATTCAATTTTTGGGTTTTGTTTTGTTACGGGAAAAGTGAGATAGGAATCTCAGAATCCCTGTCAGTCTATCTTTCTAAAATATACACAATAAGTGTATCAGAATCTCACTAACTGCTGGATCATTTATTCCACAAATATGAGTAAGCACAGTTGCTGGGCACAAGGGTTAAAAGTATTGACTGTGTTTTTCTGACAAATATTAAAACTGAACCACCAATACATATACAACAATAATCGGTGCTGGATTGAACCAGAAGATTGTTTCCCTAGACAGTAACATTTTCACCACACCAAAAACTCAAATGATTTGCTTACTTTTAATAAATGCTTCACTGGTTATTGGGAAGGAGCATTGGCAGAAAGTGGCTCATTTACGGGTTTAGCCAAAAGAATTCAACAAAATGTGTGACTAGATCCTGACTCTAAGCATGAAGCTCTGTTCTTTCTTAAGCCTCTGCACCATCACAGTGTTAGTATATTAATGTAGAGGGGAAGAGTTGCTTCACTCTCTGTTGAATTACTGGCACATTTCTCAGAAATGCACCCTTGGTGGGCAGTGGGATATGGTATGCCTGTTAAGTGCCCTACAACACAGTGTCCAAGAGGGGAGAAGCTCTTTAAACCAGTAAACTAACCAGATATGTTCCTTCACAGCAAGCACACACCCCTAAATCAACACATTGTGTTCTAACAAAAAAAATTAGTTCAAAAAAAATTGCAGCAACAGAGTTTTTTGCTCTTGGTATGGCCCATTTTGAGAATTTCTCCATGGTAACTTGCTCTTCTTCTCTCGGTCAATATGATACATCCTGTTTCAATTCAGCAGATGTTTCCTCTTATTCTTTTCTCTAAGATTCATTATTTATTCCATGTTAATGTATACTGCATTACATCTGCCATCTGCTAACCTAGGCACATAAAATATCAAAATCCTTTTATACTCATCTGCAAGGTTCCTCAAAACCTACTGCTTCTCCTAGCCAAGATCTTCCATCTTTTAGGGATAAATCCTGGAACTTCTGTCCAGTCTGGGAGGCCCTATGCCTGCAAGCAATCAAATGTGCTCATGCTAGCCTCAAGGACAACTCATCATTACCAAGGGTTCCAAACGTGCCCACTAAAGACAGCATCACTCTCATGCTTACCTTCATTATTTCTCAGACATAATGAAATAGAGCAGCGCAGCTATGAGATACACTCATATATGTCAGAATCACCAATACAATAGGAATGTGAATAGCATTAATGTCTAGATGGATAGTGTATGTGAACATTTCTAGCTTATTTTAAAAACCTCTCATGTTATGGCTTGTCTGGATTCTAAGTTTCATGAGCCTGAAGCGAGATAAAGGAATGGACTCTTACTCTGATAATTATTTAAATGTAAAGCTTAGAAGCAGTCCCAGCAACAGCAAATAGCACAGAAAGAATCTTCCACTGATTTCTGAGTACTCTAATCACTTAATTCCTAAAGCACTTAATTTAGAGTAGGTGGGTTGAAATTCTCTCTGAAAAGAAAAGCATTTCACCAAAATCTCACTTCCAGTGTAAGGACTTTAACCACTGTGTTCATGAAGTGACATTGAAGATAAAACACCCTCCTCTGCATTCCCTTATTAGATAGGAAAACATGTAAATGCCAGAGGATCGTCTCGCCACGAGCTACCCTAATTTCTGGCTCCCCTGCATTTCACCAGCTGTATCTCTTGTCTGCACCCAGAACATCTGGATACCAATTTCCAGTGGCTCCTATTGTGATGATTCTTCTTTCTGGACTTTCAGAAGAGAGAGGTGGGAAGGGCAGTCAATACTCATGACACCTCTATGTTGTGTTTATTTCAAGTGTTAGCTAGGAAGACAACTGCACAGATAGAGGGCTTCCAGAGACCTGGGATTTACTTTCCAACTCATCAAGTTTATTATTAATGAGCTTCCCCTGCAGCTTGTCATCTCATAGGGTCTAACTGAATGCAGGAGTTTGCCCAAGGTAAGCAGTGGCTTCTCCTTAGGAAGAAGAGCCCCGCAACTACCAGCTACTTCTCACTAGACCTTTAGAGCATCTCTGGGCATTGTGAACATCAGCACGTTCCAAGAAAGAGGTTATCACCTTCTGCTATTATAATTAGAGCCACTTAATGCTTCTCCCAAGAGGACCCAAGAAACAAAGAGCAGTCGGTGAGTTCATTGGATGAAGAGTAACATGCTGCTCATTGAAAAGCAGTAGCATTCCTGCCATCCTGGTGGTGTCACCAGGACTACCAATTGGAGGGAACCTACAGTCTTATTCGTAGCCTGGGAGCTCTCATCACTCACATGGATCCTCCATGTTTCGCTTGGAACCATGACTGCATATCACTTAGTAAGAGGGTGAAAAACTCCAGAGGGTTTTTTTTTCCTACAGCAATCCCAGGTAGTAGGTTAACAGTCCTCACAGACTCTAAAAAATATTATTTTTGGACTTTGTGAATTTTGGTAAGTAAAAAAAAATCTGTGCATTATGTCAAAGGATAAGGACTCAGAGCAGGTTTCAAATCTTACCCATCTACCTCTCAGGAGACTCTGTTAGGTACATGGTTAAGCAGAACCCAGATGCACAACACAAAGACCAGGGAAAAGAAATAGTACTAAACAAATCTTAGTATAAGAAGGAAAGTATTGATATTAAAGGCCAGAACTGACATAAGTGAAATATATCTTTTCATATGAGACAAGGTTTATCTCCTAAGCAATAACGCATAAAAACCTGCACAAAGACATGTAACAGAGAGGTACGACAATCTACAGAACTTTCTGTCATCAACCATTGCACTTTGTCTCTTTCCAAACAGAACCTGGGGAAAAGTCTATTTCTATCTATCAACCTTCCAGAGTAATCTATTAACCAACGAGATGAAGACAAGCATCCGTATTTCTTCTCTTCATATTCACTGAATACTCCACATTCACTGAAGATGCCTTGGATAAAATAGAAGTTTGAAGTTTGCCATTGAAATTAAACTACATTTCAGCCACAGGCCACAAAGAATGAATTATTGAATTAGTACTTAATTCCAAGGCATGCTATAGACCTGTGCACGTGATCAGAAAACGAGCACACTGTAGAAGAAGTTGCTTTTCACTAAGTAACACTATGTAATTTTCTAAAAATTGACTCTCTAGAGAAGTTAAATATTACTTTCTTTTCTCTCCACTAAATGAAAAATTAAATCTTCAGTTTTACCCAGGTATCTGAATTAGTGTATCTACAGTTTTTTTCAGGTAAAAGTAATCATCAAAAAGAAATAAAGACACAACATGTTTGTCCCAAGAAAGAAGCCACTCAACCATCCCCTGCTGCCAGCCATGTTGTCCTTCTCGCCTGCATGGCTATTTGGAGATATGGTTAGTGTCCAGGTTTGAGGAAACATTGCAGGAAGGAAAAAAAGAGAAACTGAGCAAGATTGCCTCTCTCATCATCCCAGACTGTTTGTTTAGAGCTGTCTAGAACAAAACAGCACAACTGTTCTTTTATCAAAGATGCACAACCAGTTTTATCTCTGCAAACATCTTTCTTGACATATAACCTCTGAGGCCTTCTTTCCTAGTCTTGTCAAAAGCAATCCCCACTCTCTGAACAACTACATTTACAGACACACATGATTTATGTTAGAAGTGCAACACCTGCGTAGAAAAAGAAACACTTATAGACTACTTGTGAAAAAAATACCTCCACCTCTCAGCATAGCCAATAACCACCAACACCTGTTTCAAGAATTAAAACTGAACCGGGTTTTTTTTTAATACATAATTCAAATACAGTTTATGCAACACAAGAAAGATACCTGTCTTAACAATACAAAGAATTTTCAGGAAAGCTTTGTAGAGGCTGGAAGTGTTTGCTGATGTAGCAAGTACAGAGAAAATTACTTGCATATTACCTACAGCCTGCACTTCAACCATGGACCATGGGATTCCCAGAGGCTCCTTACTCCGCCATCCAAAATGCAGAACCAGAAATTAAGTTCTTCAGAGGTCTTGGTAGGACTTGAAATACATGATTTAAATGGTCAAGTGCTTTCCAAATAAACAACAAATAGACAGAAATACTTTGTGGGGGTAAAAATGGTGGCTTTCAGGCACAAAATGAAGGCACAGCAGCTGGCAGGTGTACACAGGAGACAGAAGGAGATCCAAGTATAAGCTATGGCGGAGAATTCTACACAGAGGCAGTAGGAGACTGACTTTTCCAGACACTTCAAAGACCAGAATAGATTGTCCTCCAGCTTGAAAGCTCTTGAACACATGACTCAGTTAAAGCCTGGCTGCTGCTCCATAAAAGCTTCAGTGATAAAAGTTGAACACTGCCATGCTGAAGGCTGGTGAGCTCCAAGGGAAGCCCACGGCTGAGCATGCACTGCTCTTCCCAGCCTGGAAAGCAAAGCCAGGGGCAGACACAAGTTCTCCTTACACCTCTGCCATCACAAAAAGAGAGGCAATCACAAAAGGATACAAATCTAGGCCCGTAAAATGAGGAAGTGCCCCTCCATTACAGTGCATATGTTGAGGGAATTGATGATCAGATGAATTTCGAGTGTAACCTTTCTGATGGGGTAGGCAGAACAGTACCACAGCACCAGCAGTAACTGTGAAGCAAGAATGGTTCAGCACTGTCCAGAGACGACAACTTGTTATTTGGAAAAATAATTCTCTTTCTCCTGCGAAGCAGCAATTGCTTTACTTTAGAATAGGCAGGATATTAGACAAGTTAAAACTATGCTAATGCACTTACAGAGCATTTATGGTTTAATTGCTATACCAAGAAACATAAAAGAAAGTTGCTAAAGCAGCACTATCTCTGCTGTACTCTTGAGTAATTTTACACCTCTGCTTTGTCTCTTGCACATAACCTGATGCAGGTAGGTTGGCTAGTATTTACACTACTGAATACACACAGGACTATAAAACAAGCACACTGGGACTCCAAACCAATTTTGCCATGGGTCACTTAACTTCAGTATTCCCTGAATTGTTATGATTTTTAACTGTATAACCTCAAAGTCGCATTAGCGCAATTTCCTACTTTGAAATATGTAGTCATACAATTTAACATGTCTTCTTGTAGACATCATTTCTATCATTCTTCAGGCAACCCATCCCTCCCAGCCTTCAAGCATCAACATCTAACAACAAATGCTGTATTTGACAGGCTGCTTTGTTCCTTATTCAGATTTATCATTTCACAAGCATTGAGCCTCAAGGCACCATCTCAGCCACATATCCATTTACTTACAGTCTACAAGAACTTGTAAAGCCTGGCCTGACATGCAAGGGAAGACAGTAATTGTTTCACATATGTTCAATGGGAAAGGAGAACTCACACATTTCTTTCATTTCTTTAGTCTGATCTACAACTTGCACCAAACATTTTAAATGGGCTAAGACTAGAGTTATTATAATTAATGCCATAAATTGTAATCTATCATATAGTTGTATATGATAAAAAAGTTAATTTTAAATAGATGTTTCTTAACACGTTAGACATTTTCAAAAATAACACCTGGGCATCACAAACTTGCATTTACAAATGTACTTAGAGGTTTTCCAAAAGATGAAGCTTTAAGGAAGTGTAAATAAATAAAGGTCTTCTTCTCCTACATCATCTCATTCTACTTTGGAAATTTACATCTGTCATCTTGAGTAGGACTAAAATACACATCAACTAAAATACACATAAATCTAGAGTGGGGCCATAACACACAATGTTTATGAGGTGTTTTTTAAATGTTTATACATAATTTGAGGGGAAAAAAGAAAAAAGTGGAAGAGCAGGGAATAACCCAGCCACAACACACCTACAACTGGGAGAGAACTGGGTAAAGTATCTATTCTAGTATCATAATACTGCCTTGTAAATTTTCTTGAGTCATCAGAAGAAGTAGGGAATTGTGCATGAAATGAGGTAGCAAGGACAGAATTGCCACTGTACAGACGCATGGGAGTTTAATACATTTCCTTATTTGTTTGCCGTCCATCAGCTCACAAGACATTGCCATAACCTGCTAAGGGAAAGCACAGCAGTTCTAGAGCTGTATCTTAGTTCATCACATATATATCCTGCCACAAAAGGCACAGCATGCTACACAGAGCCATTAACAATAGCTTTTGTCCAGTTAGATCAAGTTCCGAAGTTCAAGTTTACAGTACAGCATGTGTGTCTGTATATATGTATATGTGTGTGTGAGTGTGTGTCAGTTTATGGGGTGCCTTTTTCAAAAAACACTTTACAGAGCAGTAGTATCTATTTATTGTTGGATAAATCATTGGATTTGAATGAAGCGATATACAAAACAGGACAAGAGAAGGGTACTTTTAGAAGGAAAAAAAGGTCTTTTTGAAAACATTGCCCTTTTGGATGTAAATCACATTTTTTAGAAGCAATAGATGGGGTCTCTTTGGAAGAGCTCACTCAAAGGAGATTTAATGGAATGGAGTTAGCTATCATGGAGAACACGAAAAAGCACAATGAGGCAAAGACATTTGGAAGCAACATTAAATGGTTTAACCAGCAGAATTATGATACTAACATAACCTAATAACCCTTTTTCATGCATACTTCATTCACACTTTGCCCCACATTATTGCAGCCTTCATCTTCCCACCCTCTCCACTCCTTCACTATGGAAATACCTCATCAAGAAATGTGTGGCAGCTCATACTCTCCNCCTGCAAGTCAAACCTATTAGCTGTCGAGTAAGCGGGACTGACATGGAAAGTTCTGGAAGGGTAGGCGGAGTCAGGATACAAATATGGTTTTGGGATGGAATAACTTTGGACTAGGTGAAGGGTTTAGGATAATCAGGAGGAGGATACAGAACAGGAGTGTACAATAGTATGGGAAGGAAAAGGGGGATGACCGAGCAGTCCATTTAGGGATAAACAAGGGGTTACAGAACTGTACAGAAATGACATGACAGACATAATAAACCGCAGATGCACATCACCACACTCTCCCATTTCTTTGGTCACACCACTGCCATCTTCAAATACTTTGACTTGTCTCATTATCTTCACTAAGATAAAGTTGTTACTTTTCAGAGACGGAGACAGAAGGAGGAAATCAGAGATGAGCATGCCAGCTCCATCTCCCAGCCTTGTTAGCCAGCTGCCTCTGGGCTCTCAGCTCAGCAACTGACTTGGTGGTGAAAAGCTCCTGCCTTGAACCAAGGCCAAACAGCTGGGACATACGAGAAGGCTTTTTGTGGGCCTGGGAGGTGAGAGAAGATGCTGCACACAGGCCAATCAGTAGCTCTTTTTTTTTTTGTAGCAGAGGCTCAGTCTCAAAGTGAAGCAGAAGCACCAACTGGATCTAGACTGTCTAGATGGTTTTCCTCCAAGTTTTATAACTTCTTAAGCTCGTCTTGTCCACATGCAATCATTACTTATTTATTAAATATAGACTGTCAAATATGGGGCCTTTGTGGAGAGAAAAAAAGTGGTTTTTACTGCTGACTGACCTACATTCCCATGAATAAAGTTTCTCTTCCTTTCAAGTTGTTTGTAGTTGGAATACCCACAAAGTATACTGTGTTTGGGGAAATAAATTCAACTGATTCTCTATTCCCATACAGTTGGTAATTTTTTCTGAGTTTGTTTTTACACAAGCATTTTATTATTTTCAATTTAGTTCAAAAGTGAAGGCCATTATTTGCCAAGTAATTCCCTTCCTAATTTGAATTTAAATAATCTAATAGATCTGAAGAATAAGTAATGGTGGATATAATTTAGGTTACCTAAAGAAAAAAGTCTGCATCGGGATCAGCAAAGTAGGATGCTCCCACGCTGTGGCTGCACTGCTGGGACAGGAACTGTTTCTCCATCCATGATTATGGTGCTCTGATACTGCTGGGGCATCTTTTGTAGCCAGGCAACAAAGCTAATAGTTCCTGGCTTGTGGCATTAAAAATATCCCTGTCCTGAAACAAATTACTTAATTCTTTGACCTTCTGAAGCACAGAAGCAGGAGATTTGCTCTTAATGAGCAACCTTCAATACCACAACAGTTTGTCCAAAGGGTGACTCACTAGATGCTATTTTTCAAAGCATCAAGACAGAAGTTGAGAATCTTAACTTAATAATTTTGTTTACTCTACTCTGGTATAGGGGTTGTGAAGTGGAGTTTTTAATTATCTGATTTACTAATTTTTTTTATTTTGTAATGCTATGATATTTGTTAACAATTCATTTGCACCCTGTTCTACCAGTAATTTATCCTACTTACATCACATTGAAAGGTTCTTATGACACAAGTTTCTGATCACTAGTCCAACAACATCAAAAGGTGGACAAAGTAACACCTAAGAAATCATGACTTTAGCATCATTGCAGTCTCCATACACTCACTCGTAAGATTGCATAAGACAAACCCGGTTTTCTCTAACACCCAACTGTATTTACATCATAAATTTTACCTACAGAGCCAATGTGGGGAAATCCATCTATGCATTATTTTTTTACTGCACATACTAAGTGAGTTTTAAAGAGGCAATAATGCTATTGAGAATATTTACAGTTTTTCTTTTCCTTAACTAAGGTATAAAAAATAGAGGCAATTTCACTCCTTCTTCTCAGTCATTCTCTATTTATTTTTTTAGTTACTATTGTTCTTCAAATTACCTGTTTTTGTGGGTCTAACTTAATTATTCCCTTATTATTATTTGAAACCACTCCCCTTTTTTCCTCTGCCACTTTTAATCCTTTTCCCTATCAATCACAATTCTTACGTACCAGTTTCTCAATTCAACTGAAATTGTTTCCTAAAAGTACATTCCCCTCCTAAGCCTTTTAGTCCCAAGCTACTCTAAAGGGAAAATGATTGCTAATTAAATGAACAAAACTTTATCACCACAGACCCAATCTCTGATCTGTCCTCTCTTTGTTTGAAGATGGACAAAAATCTTGCAAACCGCACCAGTACAACCTAAATCTAATTTTTTCTACTTAGCTTTTTGTCAAAGTGATATTCTGACATATTATCTAACTAAAAAAAATTTGATAATCAGATCCTAGTTTGCTCACACACTACTTCCCAATAAAATATATTTACATGATACTTTTTTGAAGTTTATATTATTTATAAAAAGTAAGCACCTACAACTGATAAAACGTAAATCCTAACATGAAAGTAATTTTTGCAATTCTTGGTTGATGACAATGAAATTTTATTGCTGAGACTTTAGAAATCAGCAAAATCATTGATCACAGATCCCAAGGCAAAAATATACATCCTGAGAGTGATCCGCACATCAGAGTCAACTATTTCAACTAATACATTATCAGTCCAGATTGGCACAATATCTAAGTATCATTTTAAAATTTGATGCCTCAAACTATTTCTTTGGGTGATACGTATATTTCCATACATTATAAATATTTCACAAATGAAACAAATTTTATAGTAAGTAATCTTATCCTCACCTAAGTTTTTTTTTTCTTTGAACCACAAAATAAATAACTTCAACTCTATTACACTCATTGCTGGCTGTTGGACAAGCACAGAGGCGCACATTTCATTTGTTTCCCTATTTGATATTGGTTTCAGTGTCTGTGGACATCAGTGCACGAAAATGAGAAGCATCTGCAGAGCAGGAACACCCACTCTGTGCTGCTGCTTCTCTTCTTGACTTCTTCCAGTTTAAACGAAATGTGACAGCACCACTCGTCATGACCTAAGCAAGGAAGGCAAGTAAGTTTGCCCTCATATGGCAACAAAATAGTTAGTAATGGGAAAATGCAAATCATTTTCCTGGACACTCTCAGCATACACTGGTGAGAACAAAGGACATGAGACAAAAAAGGCTGGGTGCAATTCAAACGATGTCCATTTGCTAGGACTGGTACAAATTCCATTGAAAATCCTTTTTTCCCATCTGCCATTTTCCCCTTTCCTTCCTTCTCACACATACACATGATAACACTCTCAAGGCCAAGATAAAAGTCATAACCAACCACCTCCTTGATAAACATCAGAGAAGCCAGGAATATCAGCTCAGAAATGTCTCCAAGATGTACCTCACTTGAGTACCCTTAGACAAAAAAATATTTTTAAAAAGAGCAAAGAATCCCATGGGCCCCGCAGGTGGGAAAGTGAGGGGACCCCATGGCCTGCCAGAGAACAGCTGCTGACATTGTCATAAGGGATTTAGTAGATTAAGACAGCATCTTAACAAAGGAAATGTTTAAGGAAAGACTGGTGTTTAAGGCAAGACTGAAAGTGGCGCCTAACGCCATGGCCTAGTTGACATGGTGGTGTTCAGTCATAGTCTGTATTTGATGATTTCAGAGGTTTTTCCAACCTAATTGATTCTGTGATCCTATTGAAAAAAACTCTAGATAGCACTAGTTGAAGCATACAGTTCTTTCAGCTTTCAATAAGGTGTCAGTGATGACCAATAACTTCAGCATGAGAGGGGAAGCCACAAAGTCGTCACATGCCAAGAGCTCTCCTGAGAGCTCAGAGGCAGCAGAAAGAAAAAGTGCCAAGGAAATAGAATTCAAAGGTGAAATTTAAGACCTACTTAAGCTATACGACAGACTAATTTATTCATTATCCAGAACCACCTAGGCACTAAAACTCAATAAGTGACTTCTTATTTAATGTTTCCAGGAAAAATTCCTTGTGTATTAACCTTAAGTACCCACACATATGCTTATGGTAGACAGGCATCTGCTGATCAGCTGTGCTCCAAGACATGTAGGCTCCAGCAAACAGCTTAAGTAAGTTAAAAACACTGAAAAATGAGATTGGGCCAGCCCTGCAGTAATAGCAGCAATGGTGGAAGCACAGGTATGCATTTTACACTTCCAACAACTGGATAAGCATTTTAAAAGCAAGAACTGTCTTGGAAAGAGAGACCAGATAAACACCCTAATCCCTACCTTGGAGCCTAGCTCCACATTTATTTGCTCCATAAGTGCTGAGTTCTTGGTTGCAGAGTGACCCCAACTCAAAGAGTGATTACAATGTCACTTTCCATCAGCTGAGATGCCCACACAAGATGTGGCAGGCTGATATTTATCTAAGTTAAACTGTATGGACTACTCCCCTGAGATGTTTGTGCTCCTTATACAGTTGACATACCAAGGCAAACACCTAAGGCAAGAAGGCAGGATTTCCTGTTTCATGTCTCCAGAGATGCAGGTCTCCAACAACTGCCCAGGCAATGCAAGTAGTTATCCTGGGCTGGAGGGGAGAGAATCACCCTTCTGGAAAAGCCATCTAAAATTTTGGTGAGGCAGTGCCTAGATGAGACACCTAAATAAAAGACTAGATGCCATCCCAAAGGGTGCCCATGCAGTCCCAGGAGAGCTGAGTCACAAAAGCTGTGCATCGCCCACAGCTTAAGTTTTATCTATTTTAACATCTGGAACAGATGTTACTGTCACTTACTCCTGCTCACTCAAAATTAATTTGTGCTATATCATAATGCTCTTGTGGGGAAATGAACTTTTTTGATAAATATTATTAAATGTGGAATAAAGCTGAGGGCCTCCGAACTAGTTTAGCCACAGAAACTGACTAGCATTATTTTCTACGTCACTAAGAATACTAATTAGGAATCCCATAAACATAAAACATTGAGTTTTTCAGTGCAGATTTTGGACTGAGTTTTCAGAGCAAAAGCATACAATTAGTTAATTGAAAAAAAAAATTTAAATTTCTACTGAGATGAGACATACAATTACAAAACTCAGTGAAAAGAAGAAAGTAAAATTATTTAGATTTTCATATCCCCACCACCTCTCCACCAAAATAAAATACCCCTTAGTTTTAGTGGTTGACATAACCTGTAAGAGGATTAGTGAGGGAATGCAGTCACATCAAAATAACAGTTCTTTCCTTCATACCTGCATTTCAGTTTTTCGGTTGAATATGAGCCAATGTCAATGAATGGATATTGACCTTAAACAATCAAAACACCACCACCTAAAGAAGGAGAAAAACCAAGAAAACACTTCCCAAAATTCTCATTTTTCACCTTGTTTTCATATGCTCACATGTGTAGGCAACTCACTCACTCAGTTCTAACCACTAGCTGAACTAGTTCATCCCTTACCCGATTTGCACATGGTAAAGAAAAAAGCTTTTTAACAACCTCTTTCATACAGCAGCCAACCACAAACCTTTCCTCACAAGAAACTCAGCTGCTAAATAACAGAATTTTTTCAAAAGAGGAAATAACATGAAACTCTAAAGCATCAAAACCACTTACAAAAGGATAAGCTATTATAAAAGCCATCTATTATCAGTAAATAGTGGGTTGTTTGGGTTGTGGGGTTTTTTGGTTTGTTGGAGTTTTTTTTAAATCTCACCATTCAACTCAATTAACGCAAGAGAATCCCTCATGCTTCTTCATGTAAAGTCCAGGTCTGCTCCTTCATTTGCTGGGAAAACCACAATTACATAGTGCCTATCAGGCCTACATTTAACTTCAAAGAAGGATCCTAGTGCTGGGCATTATTGTACCTTGCTTCTCCACACCTTGTGAAGTCACCTAAGGTCCTGGGACAGTGAGGGAAGAGACTCAGCGTGTGAAGGGCAGAACCCACAATACCAGCACATTCAATGGGCATGAGTGTAAGCCAGCATATGGGACACAAGGGGAGAGTGGAGCAGCTCACACCAGCTTTTTCTCTGTGCATGCCAGCTATTTCACCTGTGACTATGCCCTTATGCAATCACAATGTTCCAAACTACGACTAGTGCAGGAGGCAGGAGAGGCAAGTTTAAATATCCTCCTCTGCCAGGTCCAACCACAACCCAAACCACCAGACCAAGGTCTCATGAACACATGAGAAAATGCTGAAACAAGGTCTCTTAGTGATCTAACTACACTGCATCAAATAACAAAACACTTCTTGAGAGAGGGAGAGAGAGGAATGATGCTGCAAACCTAGTGATTTCCAGGATCTACCCAAAAAGAGGCCTTGCTTTCAATTTCTCCTAGTACTTGTTTTAAAAAATACCTTAAAACCCCTCATCCTATAAATCTATAAGTGAATAGTCCTGTTAAATTTGCATGAATTGGGAATATGAATGAGGGTTGAAGGACAAAAAAAAAGTATGCATTGAGTCACAACAACTTTACAGCCTATTGAGAGCAAACAATGGATTTGGAAAGATGAATAAGTTTTAAGCACAAATAAAGCCAGGCTTCTGCTAAAAAATATTGACACCAAATTAAATGAGTTCTAGCTTCATCTCCTGTTCAATCTCCTTCACTCTGCTGGTAGACCTTCTATCCCTAATGCAAGTGAGGAATCTCTGCAGGTTCACTGAGCCTCAGGAACTGCATCAATGAGGCAAAAGATCACTGCAGAATGGTACTATATTCTACTTCTGTTTTATTTATTTTATATGGCAATATTTTATGTCTACTTATATTTATTTACAAATGTTTTTCAAATATGAATCTTAATAAATTAAAAGTATTTATATCTTTATAACTAATACATAGTTAAATACAACAAATAAGAACTCCAGCACTGGAAAATGCAGGTGCAAAGTTACAGCAGTTAAGGTACACTTATAGAGCAATACGAAATACCATTTATGAACTTCAGTGAGCCACAGCTCTGTCTTCTGTGTTAAAAGACAGAAAAATTTACAAGATCAGTCCTCAAAAGATGTTGAATGGCTCAGTTCCATTTATGTCACCTCTCAGAGTCCGGCCCAATTTCACTGAGAAAATTAAAATGTGTATATTTGAACAGGCAGATACAAGGTGTAATTTTATCCAGTAAATGGCACTTCCCTCCCAGTGTTCCCAATCAATATGTGGGGTTTTTGTTACAATCCCAACGTAAAAGTGTAAAGAATTCTCCATTCTTGTGACAGCAGAGTGAATCCTGTTATCAATACAGATAATGCTGGGGTCCCTTCCAAGGAATCCAAGGAATTCCAAGTTGCAACTCTGCTCTCCTGAGATGCTCAGCATCAAGTAGTTTTACCACAGGGCAGCAAATATGCCAAAAATTCCTAAAAATAACTAATAATAAAACTTTCACCAGCTTCAGAGATTCATTATGAGAACGTAAGTCAGAGAGATCTTAAGAATTTAAATTTGGAGAGGTTTCAAACACTCAGTCTCTGACATACAAAACTTTTTTAATGCTTTTAATTGAAGTATGTTCACATAAGTAACACTTCAGATGACCTTACTTGTGATACACAATCAGCTTGCTGGCAGGTCAGCATCAGATAAGACATAATAAAGTGTAAATTATTTTTTATTATTATTTGTGCATTGTTTTCACAGTACTTTCTTTTTCTCAAAAATAGCAGAATAATTGTGTGTCTCTGTGAGTCATAGAAATAGATAACATCTGGTATATGAGATGACTAAACAGTTTGAAAATAAAACATTCAAAATCACAATTCAGTGAGTTGTTTAAAAGTGGTCCTTTAGCTTTAAATAAAAGGGCTGGAAGAGACTAAAATTTATGTTCTTAAACACTTGCTAAATCAGGCTTACCTGATAAAATTTATTGTCTTTACTATCAGAACTGATATTTCCATCAGTAAAAGCATGACTGAGATCTTTAATCTGAGCCTTTAACTGTGCCAAAATACAGACAATTGGTGAGCCATTCAAAATATTTCAGAAGTGAACTGAAAAAACTGTACCATTTGTAGGGAGTCTTTTTACAAGGAGATTTATGGTAATCATGAAAGCTCATGCCATCTTTTTTCATTCCTTTTATTCATCTTCTTTTTCCTGGAGATGAGATAAGCAGCAGATGATGTGGAGGGGGCTGTTGGCATAGACTAGAAGTAGTTACTATAGCTGATGCACACAATTGAACTTATACTGCTATTTTACTCCCCCTTATTTTTTTAAGACACATTTTTCTGAAACTGTTTCACAGCACTGAGTCAGAAAGATGCAAACTTGAATGGCTGGAACCTATATTTTAATTAAGTCATTAATAACATGAACTAGATATCAGTCCACTCATGAAGTACTTTCTGAAATTTAAGAGTACTTCAAAGTAGACTAGAGAAAGGCCATTAATCTTTGTGGAGTATGTCTCTCTATATACTGTGGAAATATATCTTTAACAGTTCATCAGTAATTTTTACTGAATTCTGCTGCAGTGATATTAATAATATTTTTAAAAACATATAGATCATATAACCCCAGATATGGTTACAGACATAGATACAGAGAGCCCCAGCCATCCAAGCAGTCATCACATAAGATTATCAGATCCAGTCACTTTCAAACAAGTACAAAGCACTTTGCTTTAAATCTTGTGCATTTTTGAAAGTCTTATTCTGAAATATCACTCAATCAGAGGCTTTTCTCTTCAAGAGAGAAAACAGCTGCTGTCCACCATTGTCTGAATTTTTTTAACTGTTCTTGTACTTGAATGTGTCAAATAAAAATATTTGCCTCCTATATCAGTCTAGCTCAAATTATAGGAAATACTGAACTGTCTTTAAAAGAAAGTAAAAAGTTATCACTTTAGTTACATGCAAGTTTTAACCCTTTTAATCAGATACAAAAACGCATGTAAATAATTCTGAACATTTTTTTTCAATAAGAATGGCCAGCTCCTAAGAACAAAAACATGAGGATGTATAAAGCCTAAAAAACAAGTGGATTAGAATTGCTGAATTATCCAAGGGCTTACTGATGCCAAAGACCAAAGAACAATGTCTATAGCATTTTATTGGTCTCCTAAATGTCTTAAACAAAGAAAATCACATGCAAGGATCCCTTTCTATTTCTCTCTCTCCCAAAAAACCCACATGCACATTCACTCAGTGATTGCTTTCTAATCTCCTCGTAACCAGAAGGAAAACCTACAGATGGGAAGTTCATTGCAGCCAGGTTAAGCAGATGGATTCAGAGTTGGCTGAGTTTCACTCTTTTTCTGAGGAAACATCTTCCAGTTTCTCTATCCATCTTTTTATTGCCAGCATCCTCTTTCAAGTCTTTGTTTGGATACTTCTCCTCAATGTTTTCCTTATGCCCTCCAGACTGTGATCAAAGGCCCTGCTGCATCCCCTTTGTAGGCAGGAGTCATTGCTCTCTCTGCTGTTGCTGACAGCAATGACTATGGATGCCTCTGCAACACTTAGAAGGCAGCAGGAAAGTTGAGGAGAGAGGAGAAGATCGACTGTTTAAAAATAGTGCTGAAAAATAATGCATGTTTTAGATACCACTACTGCTTTTTCCCTAACCTCATTGTACTTATTCATAAAAGTCAACGAGACTGTCACCAGGCAACCTCTGAAAACAGTCTACAGAGCAAGATCTTCTGCTACAGCCAAGAACAGTGTAAACAATAATAATTAAAAAAAAGTTGCTTTTTCTCAGGATGCATACTACCTGCTGTCACATTCAAATAGCAGTTTTTTAAACACAGCTTTATAAAGTTCTTTTTTAGCATCTGCTGCTTGCTGTGCCTTTGCCTGCTGCCATAGAGCAGCTCCTCAAGCTCTCACTCAAAGTTGGTCTGTGGTACTGGAGCTCAGCTCAAGAGGAGGTGGCTTGGCAAATGTCTGCCTTGCTGCTGAAACTGGGGTAGCTCCCTAGCGAGAACGAAGAAGAACAAAGGAGCCTGTAATGCTGCAAGAGGACTACAAGGAAATATAGGAAGGAGCTCATTCTTGTTTGGAAACAACCAAACAAAAAAAATTTCCAATCCAAACACTGAATTAACATTATTAACCGGTTTCTTTGTTGCAGCAAAACAGTAAGAGCAGCAACACAACAGGCCCCAAGAGATGCAGCCAAGACATATAGCGCACACACACACACAAATACATAAAACTTACCAGCTACTTTGTGTTTCTTTTGAAAAGAGAAAAATAAAAACAAGTACTACCAATTAGACTTTCAAAAGAGCATAAATAACTCATGTGTCCAGACTCCACAAAGTTTCAGTGAAGTTAACTGCCTTACTTCTCTTGAGGCTTCCATAACCTACACAGTTACTCAAAAACTTACTGGAAATTAGGCAAATTACTAGGATAAATGAGGACAATTCAGAAACACTAAGGAAAAAATAAAATCATTAACATCTTTAGCTCTACCTTGAGATACATAAAACAAATTACTGCTGAAATTCAGAGCTGATGTGGAAGCTCTGCATATTGTGTACTCACATGTCAGGGCTTTGGCAAGCAGAAGGTGCACCAGAAAGCTGTTGCTGCTCACATCACCTATTAATCAACCAGATTCGTATAAGAATGAGAAACCATCCAGCGAGATGCAAAGTTCCTGAGACTGCATTTTGTCTTCTTCCTCAGCAAAAGAGGATGAATAACTGTAAAAACTGCCATTCCCCCTCCTGTTTCTACTACCACCATTAGGACTTTGCGAATGAAGACTTAGTGTGTATAGATTTAATCTCCACTGGGCATTTGCTTTATTCCCCTGACTGTTCTTACAAAGCAGACACAGTGAAAGTGACTGCTGACTCCTCTGTCTGGGCATTAGGACGGAGGCAGCAGCGACCAGGTCAACAGACACAAGTTATGCACCAGCAAACTATTGTGGCACTTCCAGCATGAGGCCACTTAAACTGCATCTGCTAATCCCATAGTTTTGCATGCCCGACCCAGACAAAGCAGGCAAGGCTGCACCTAAATACCCCCCTTCCCTTTAGATATAAAAGGGACTTTCGTTTCTAACCCCAGGGATTGGAGTCTGTTGTGCAGCTTCATTTGATGCTGTCTTGTTTTTCTTACTGAGAAAATCAGAGCTTACAATGTGCCAAATATGCTTCCCCCATGTGTAAGTACAAGGGAGATTAAAAAAACTGAAGTGGTCAAAATATTCTCTCATCCTCATTGAGTAAGGGCTTCCAGTGCTGCACAGAAAGCATTGCTGGTGACAGTGACTTCCCCTGCACCCCCTTCCCTGGACATTCCTGACAGCTAGGGTATATTAAACATTTTAAATTATTAAGACCTCTAGGCACCCTGCAGACAATCCATGCTGCCTCCATACCTCATACATCATACACTTAAAATCCACAACAAAGACTAGTATCAATGAAGATATTCCAAATATCCAATAAAAATGAAAGATTGTGGAATGGCATCCAGAATGCTCCTTGTCCTCAAGGAGGCAAGGTCAGCATGGGCCTTCCCTCGCTAAACACACTGTGCTTTCATAACTCTCATTTATGTAGACTATATGAAATCAGTCACTTATGAGATTTAAAAACCACATTTCTTCTTAACTAAAAACATAAGTGGAGGAGAGACACAAAAAGGTCTTGCTAGAGAATGACAAAGGCACTCATAGTTCACAATATACGCAGTTTTTATTATTAAAATGCTCAAAGATAGAGAATTGATAATTACACTACTGACATCAACTAAGTGTCCAAATTCAGTTTCTAGATGCTATGTGGAAGCATACACTCACTGAGTACACTGTTGTAGTTTCCCCAGGATGTCTATATTCAGGGGATATCTATATTCACCTAAAGCTATACAATAAGACTATTTTACATTGTAGGGCTTTGAACAATTTTTAATACTATTACTCAGTCACACGGTAACAAGTTATGGAAATAAATGGGACTTGCAGCAAGCTGGAACAGGGACACACACTTCAGGCATGAGGCTGTACACATATGGCCATGTACACACATCTCTGTATTAAACCTAATTTACACAAAAACCTACTCATGCAACATAAATATAGAAATACATAAAATCCTTTAAAAATAACTTGTTGCAGTTTCCAGTGAATAAAGGAGTTTCCAGTGGAGAAAGGTAAAGAGGTTTGTTAAACTAAGGTTCTCTTTTCCTCTTTCTTACTAACCAATGTAACTAGTATCTTACCATGGAAGAAGCTTCCCAATTTCAAAGGGAAACAAAAAGACTGGGAGAAAAGGGCACCATTATGCAACTAATGCCTCACACTGGCAAAAAGTCAGCAGCAGACAACAGACATCCTTATGACAGGATTAATTTTGTCTGTACCCCTCCACTGTCCTCCTCTTACGAAATGCATGGCCGTGTACAGAGGATAATCACAGGAGCAGGCATCAAAATATTTAGCAAATGTCATCAGTTCTATCACTGCATGACAGAGTAGGCCAAAATCCACTGTGCAAGTTTTTCAGACTGTGCATCTCAGATAAGTTGATACATAAGAAGTGAGAGGTGTGGTGTTTACACCAACACACTGGGGAGAGGGTTAGGCAAAGATATTTTTAAACAAGAAGCCAGCCACAGCTGGTTAACATCCATTTGCAAGAACTCGAAGGTGTGAATAACAGTGATGCGAGGATTGGCACTGAACAAAAACTAGTCGAATGGCATGTGTGCACACTTGCCATTTATATCCCTGCATGCTTCTGCATGATTGCCCTACTTTCAAATCATTTCAGTCTTTACTGAAACTTTTCCATATTCTAGGCTATCCTTATATAAACTATAAATTTGTAGGTGGCTTTGTGCCTTCCAAACTATTATTTTCACTAGCTTCTGGAATAGTAAGTGTATGCTTGCAGAAATTTATTATTTAACCAGTTATTTATTAATGAGAAGCCATTAAGGTTGATTAGTTAAAAAAAAAATCAACAGTCTAGTTAATTACATCAAGCACAGGAACTGAAGTGGCCTGAATGCACATAAAATACTCTGGGGACTCATAAACACAGTGTCAGAAAATTCATAAAACTCTTAAATATTCGTTCGCATATGCAATGCACATTGAATCACACTGGAATTATGATTTGATAGTATCAGTAAAATGATTGGCATTTTATAAACACAAAAAGACAAATTTACCTCAAAAAACACATTTAGACATTGACCAATAAAAAGACGATAACTGAAGTAAAAAGCAGAAAAGATAAATAGGAATTATGAGAAATCATTACATTTCTACTTTATTACTGTTAAGTATTTTGATATTCCATAAATTCTATTTAATATATAGTAGAGTGGTCCACGTATCTTCATGAGCTGTCCTTTCATTATGAAGTGAGACCCCTTTTTCCCCCATACTGAGACATCTGTTGAAAAGTTCTGGAGATAACCTGTCAGACTCACCAAAGGGCTGACACTAGAGAAAGCAAGTCCCCAAACCACAGGAGCAGTGCAGTTTAAAGTGTCAGTGTCCAACGGTACTAATATCATTTAGGTGCATGAAATTATCCTGGCATGTGTAACATGCACGGCCAAGTCATCTTCAGCCTTTTCTGGTGAAAAGTTGTCCTTAAAAAAGTCCATACATATTGCTGAGAGGGAAAACTTGTGAAGTCAAACAAATAGATAATGCTTCAGCCTACTTGAAGGGTTTAATAACTCAGATGACAGAATCACAGAACATGCTGAGTTAGAAGGGATCCATAAGGATCATCAAGTCCAACTCGTGGTCCTGCACAGGACCACTCCAAAGAGTCACACTGTGTGCCTGAGAGTATTGTCTAAAGGCTTCTTGAACTCTGTCAGGCTTGGTGCTGTGACCACTTCCCTGGGGAGCTTGTTCCAGCACCCAACCACATTTTGGGTGAAGAACCTTTTTCTAATATCCAACTTAAACCTCCCCTCACTCAGCTTCAGGTCCTGTCACTGGTCACCACAGAGAAGTGATCAGTGCCTGACCCTCCTCTTCCCCTCACAAGGAAGTTGTAGACAGGAATCAAAACACAGCAGCTTGGTTCTTATCTTTTAATGAAGGCTGAAGGGACAAAAAAACCCAGAGGCAGGAGGCACTGCACTTCAAACACTGATACCCCAAATCCCTACAGCTCCAAACACCAAAGAAGTTGAGATATCAAAGTTCTGAGACTAGGAGAAACTGGTGTTCATGTTGTTTTGGGGCACGGTGTAGAAGGGTTTATTAGAAATACACATTACATAACCACTAACAAGATCCTGGTAGTAAAAAGTTGCTTAAGACTGCAGTTAATTACTACTGCAATGTAATGGCAATCTCAGAACTTCTATGCAAACCTGTTTCCTGAGCAGTTTTAGAGTAAATATAAATACCTAGCAGTGTACTTCTAAATCTGAATGTCATAACTGTGTGGAAATTTGCTCCTTAAATTTGTCTTAAAATAATTCATTAAGAAGACATAAGAAATTAATTGAAATAGGCAATATAACTTGTTTTGCAGCTAATGACAATCTAGATTTCAGGAAGATGAGATATTATCTGGCTTTTTCTCATCTGATGGCTCTCTCTCACTGGAGCACATCAGAACCAATTGCATTATTTACACTCTCCAGTATGAATCAAAGTCCAAAAGGTTTTCTATAACAGAGACAAAAGAACAGAGTGCAGATATGATCCATCACACAAGTGAAACACAATAAAGCTTCCACCCTAGGCAGGACATCTGTCTGCTATGCTGCAGCATGAAGCTTCCAAAGCCTCCAAAGTAATTGAAGACTGATGTGGTAATTCAATTTGATTAAAAGGACCATATTTAATTTCTTATGTAGCATATGAAGTGAGTTTATGTTTCAGTTTTGGTTTATAAATGTTCAATCATGAAAAATCTGAATCAGCAAAACAAGGAGGATGGTTTTCTACATCAACATGTTTTCTTTTTGTTTGCCATATTGATTATGGAGCATATTTATGAATCCCCCTGTGGATTTCATTCTCTTTGTGGAATTCAGACCAGAAGTGAGGTAGGAATTGAGAAAGATTTCAATGCAAAGGGATGAAGCATTCGAAGATTTCCCCAAAGTTTTTCTGCCCTACAGAAACCATTTGATAGGTGGACCATAAAGCTGGGCAGCATCTAAGGAGTCCCCCTGCCACTCCATCTGCAATGCAGGGCTGGCACAAAGGTACACACAAAAGCTTCTAAGGTTGTGAGGGGCAGCGGGCACACCTTTGCCTGCGTCTGGGGACAGGAAGGGGGAAGGAAGGATGGCAACACATTTTTCAATTCTTCTTTTACAAGCACAATGCAGACAGATTACAAAAGGGCGTTTCTTTGGCCCTTAAGTGCTATTTGGGAAATGAGCACTACTTCAAATGTTTCCTGCTGTTGGCAAATAGTCCCGCTACTCCGTGAAAGGTTCCTTTTTATTACCGCATGCCCAAGAGACTACATAAAAAAAAAAAGATGGGCAAACACTTTTACAGGGTTTTTTTGATCCAATTTTCTACAACATCACAGGCAAATGAAGGCAAACCACAATGCGGATTATTTTGGGGAAAAAAGACAGTTTCTAACACAGTAACAACATCAGCCTCAGCCAGTTAAGTATTAACTTTAACAACACCTCATAAAACAGCATAACTTTAAAATCTTAAATGCCAGAGAGCAGACACAGCAATAAATATTGATGGTGTGGGATGTAGCTATAGGACAACATTTTTGGCTTGTTTATTAATACCATACGAGTAGATGGCTGCTCTTCAACACAGATTTCTGAAACTCTTTTTGTGATACTCCTTTGGACATCCGTACCCTGGAGAGGGCACAGGTAACACATCCTGAAATCCGTTGAATTTTCAGGCAGTAGAAGCAGACATGCCACAGGGTCTCTTCTACTGGTATACAGTATAATGGTTTGTTTTGTCAGGTATTTAATGTGGTGGAAGAATAAAATTTTGGACTACAGGTGTTTATTTCAGTGGAACGTCCACAACTACAGCCTAGAAGAGCAATAACCTTCTACGGTCAAGGTATTGTTTTAAAATTATCTGCCTATATAAATTTGACAGTGTCCCCTATGCAGAATATAGTGCTCCTGAAAACATGCTACTGAAAAAGATGCATCATGAAAAGGCTTATTTATAAGCTTTAAAAAGATATAATTAATAACAATGCTAAAACAAAGAATGATTTTAATTCGCACCAAGTTGCATTAAGAATGCTGTTGGTTTACACTTACAGCATCAAATGTACCCTTTCTGTTCTGCTAAGTAGCCTGAAGGGCACCAGATTTGTCTAAGAATATAAAAGCTTGCAAGTGAACTTACTGCTACTGAGCACAGCCTATGCCGAAATGGTCTCACTACTCTCTCTGCTACCCTCTAGTGAACAACATAAAATAAGCTCTAAGTGACTTTGAATCCTACACCAAACTGAATCTTAATCAAATTATTAATCAATTTGGTTGTGCCTTTTCAGCCTAAAATACAGATCTCTATCAAAAGCACTTCTGGCAATTATTTTTCCTGTTCCTTGTCACTCCATTAGTTGAGAAGTTTAAGACTGCAAACTGTATTTAAAGCCACATGGAGAGGTGGTTGGAATAGTTGACCTTAAGACCTTTACATATCTAAATTCAGGACCTTTGTCTTTTCCTCCCAGCTATGTGCATTGTTTAGTAGTTTAAAGCATTTTTTTTAATTGTAACCCGCTTTGAACCATGGTAAGTGTTTTGCTCATAGTGAGGAACTACTTGTCTTCTTTTTACAGGGAATATTGGGAATGGGGGATGCAGTAGAGAACCAAGCATTAGAGAAATTACAGAATTTGCAGTAATGTGGTATCCACCACCAGATACAAGAAACGGGGATTTTCACTATTTAAGAAAAGCAACATTCAGGACGTATTGTGAAGGTTACTACACTGTTACTGTTTGCTGTTCCTTTACACTGCTTCTAGCTCTTTTCTTGTCTCTTTCTGAAGATTAAACAGATGGTAAACAGAAACTAATGCCTGTGTAACAAACCATCTGGCTAATAGATGCATTTTTGCATGGGCTCATTAGCATGCTTGTTCCATCCCAAATCCTCCATAACAGTTTTTCTCTGTATCATCTTCATAGCATAGTTAATAAATGCAAAATGCATATACGAAGTTATGCATCATGTGGAACATAATCACAGCTTTTAACTAACCAAAGCATCGGAAATGGGACTAGACCCAACCCTCCTTAGCATCAGCTGCATTTGCTGTCTGGTCCACTTTTTGATTATTGTGATTTTATTCGGCCTTAATATTTGCCTTTAATTTACCACTGGTTCATTTTTTACCTGAGATGCTCTCTGCAAGAAAAACAACTGCTATCTTAATCTTTATAATCTTTGTTTTACTTAGAGGGAAAGACAAATCATTAAAAAAATTGCATTAAAACCTAAGCTTGTTTGAGTTATAGCTTGGCTGGCTTTGCCCATTATAATTACACTGAGATGCCTAAAAGCAAGAAGAATGACAGGGCTAATTTTAGTCTATTCAATAGCAGTAGGTTATTGAATACTCATCAAGAACGGGTCTTTTTTTCTTCTTGACCAATTTTGTCACCATTTAATAATACTGGTCCAAAAGTTCAAAACTTGGGTCATTCAAGTGAAGCAAATTATTGCTTAGAATCAGTGTCACAACAGACTAACAAACAGATAAACACAATGACAAAAATACAAACTGGCCAGAGAAAGTGGGATTCATCAACTTCCAAGGGGAAGCCAAGAACACCAGTACCATGCATCACACTAAGAATATGCTAGGCTTTCTCCTCAGGTATTTGTGAATCAATTTTAAATGAAAATGGGAAATATCTAGAGAAGCGAAAAACATTCACTAATAGGTTATCTATGGAAATTTTAAGATAATTAAGAAAAGAGTTAAGAGCGTGAAACTGCTAGGCCAAATACTGTGGGAATGACAGCAAAACCAGTGGACTGAATTTGCACAGGAGGATGCTGCTTCAGCAGCACAAGCATCAGCTGCTCTAGCCCATCACTGCCCCACACAGCAGATGTGGCTCACAGGCACAGCATTTCAGCCATCCCAGACTCAGGATTGGTTTTACACGTCTACTAAGGTTTGATGGAAGATAGGCAATCAGAAGGAGACAGACAAGTTTGTCACTAAAATGCAGTGAACACAACATCAGCATTAGATTTCTGTCAATTTTTGTCAGTTCTGTCAAGCTAAGTGACTTGAACCTAATGGAAGGGGAAGAATAGAGAGGAAATAAGAGTGGAAGAAGCAATAATGGAGAAGAAAGAAGCAGCAGGAAAGAAGAGAATATCAACAGAGAATGGAAATTGGTTGAGAAGGACAAGAATCTGGAGGTACACAAAAAATGTTGGTTGCACATGCCAACAACAGCAAAGCTGGAAGTCTAGATATGCCCAGTAGTTTTCAAGGGAAAACATTTCAAACGCACCAAGGATATGCTGCAAACAACTTCTTTATCCAGATTTATCCATATGCAAATGCAGCTTATGACCAGTTTTTAAAGAGTCAAACTTACTTAGAAAACTTTCTAAGTAACTTTCTTAGAAAACTTTGACAAAAATTCTGATATGGACCACAACACAATTTATGAACATAACTCCAGCCCAGCACCAGTGAAATTACACTTCAGCAGTGGTCTGGTCAGTTTTGTCCCAATTTTATTTGGCAAGACCATCATTACTCATTTGTACTTGCACACTGACTTGAAAGCGTAATGGTTTGGCTTAAGACTACTGGGTTACCAGCATGAATCCAAGAACTCCGTTTTTTAAAAAGGAAACTATAGAGAGAATTACACTGACTCTGAAGAGAGGTGGCTAATTTCAGATCTTTTTCCACAAGATGTTGAAGACCCTCAGCTTCAAGTGACAACATTGTTAGGTGCTTAGCACTGCACAGGCTTTGACCTTAGTCATCTAAATTTCAGAATTCTCATCTGATCCAATGACAAAGTCAACAATGCATTGCTTAATTCCACACTGGACATATTTCACGCTTCAACAGCAAACTCTTTTCCAAGCAGAATTTGCAATTATCAGACCGAGTTTAAAAAAAAAAAAAAGGAGGGTACTTCCAGCCTCTTTTGTAACATTTATGTTTCCACAGCTCTTTTCAGTCCTTTGTGTTTCTACATCTGAGCTGTTACCTCTTGGCTGTAGGCTTCACATTGTTCTTCAGAAGAAAAGGACAGGCAGCAGCATGAAAGGGATGGCTAAGAGTCCAAGGACCTATTTTTCTCCATTCCAGAGAGCAACCCTTTTTCAGCAAGCTCCTATCCATAATCATTATCCCACACCTGACATGGCAGTATTTGGACATAAGGTTAATTCTTCTGCCATGGTCTAAGGCAGTACACAGAAATCTCCCAAAGACCAAAAAAACCAAACCCCAAAAATTCTGCATACAAGACAATAAGCTCCAAAAGAGTTATCTAAAGTAACTATTGTCTGGGCCTGTGTATTGGGTTTGCTAGGCAAGAAAATTTGGGTAGCAAGGGGGCTTCTGTGAGAAGCTGCCAGTAGCTTCCCCCATGTCTGACAGAGCCAATGCCAGCTGGCTCTAGGCCAGACCTGCTGCTGGCCAAGGCCAAGCCCACCAGCAATGGTCGGCAGCACCTCTGTGATAACATACTTAAGAAGGGAAAAAAAAGTTCTTGGGCTATTAGGCAGAAGTAATTGCATCCAGAGAAGAAAGGAGTGAGAATATATGAAAGAAACAACTCTGCAGACACCAAGGGCAACAAAGAAGGAGGGGCAGGAGGTGTTCTGACACCAGAGGTGAAATTCCCATACAGCCCATGGTGAAGACCATGGTGCTCCAGGCTGTCCTCCTGTAGCCTACAGAGGACTCCTCATCAGAACAGGTGAGTGCCCAAAAGTGACTGTTACCATGTAGGAAGCCCACACTGGAGCAGGCTCCTGGCAGGATCTGTGGACCTGTGGGACACCCACATTGGAGCAGGCTGTTCCTGAAGGACTGCAGCCTGTGGAAAAGGACCCATGCTGCAGCAGTTCATGAAGAATTGTAGTCCGTGGGAAGGACTCACATTGGAGAAGCCTGTGTTGGACTGGCTCCTGTGTGAGGGACTCCATGCTGAAGCAGGGGAAGAACTCCTCTTCTTGAGGAAGAAGGAATGGCAGAAACAATGTGTGGTTAATTGACTGTAACCCCCATTCCCTATCTCCCTGCACTGCTGGGAGATGGGAAGTGGAGAATTAGGAATAAAGTTAAGCATGGGAAGGAGGGAGGGATAGGTGGGGAATTTTTTTAAGATTTGTTTTACTTGTCCTTACTACTCGGATTTTGATTGGCAATAAATCTCTCCAATTGGCAATTAATTTCTCCAAGTCAGGTCTGTTTTGCCCTTGACGGTAATTGGTGAGTGATCTTTCCTTGTCCTTATCTCATGATCTTTCATTACATTTTCTCTCCCCTGTCCAGCTAAGAAGGGGATTGATAGAGCAGATTTGGCGGCAGCTGGTGTCTGACCAGGGTCAACCCACCACAGGTTGCTGTCATGAATATAGTGCCACTCTCCTAGCATTAAAGATACCCATTAAAGGTATTCACCAAATAATACTGTACTGTGGTGGGGGCAGTACCTACAAAATAAGTCTAATGAGTATAAATCTTCCCAATAGCTGATGATGTGCCCTTAATACCGGGGTGATGCACAATTCTCAGGTCTTCAGCACAGCTCAAGAACTTTTAAACCATTACATTTAATCAACTGGCACATGTCCACAAGAAAAGAAATTCAAGAAGGATGTGGTTTACAGATGCAATTATAAGTCATATGGAACATTTTGCCATGCCCATCCCAGGTGGGAATCAGAACAAATATAAGAGGATAATTACTACCTTATTAGAATATAATGTTATGACATTGTATTCTGCACTTAGGCTGATAATAGTACTAAAAATACAAAACAACCATCCATTTAATTATTTCAACACTTGAACAATACAGAGATGAAGAAACATTTTCTATTATTGAATTTCATCTGAGTGCAAAATGCTACCTTCTTTTTTTTTTTTTTTCCTAAAGTAAGTACATTCCAAATCAGAGTTAACAGAAGTAGGGATTTCTGAGGCAAAAAAATAAAACAACTAAATAGGATTTCAGCTAAATTAAAGGATTGGTACAATAAAACTGTAGCTTTTATCTCAGGTGATTTTAGCTTCAAGAAGCATGCACACAAAATAAAAAAGTCAGCACAAACCTAGAAACATACCACCCTGCATTGGTGTTTTCAGTGTAATGGGACACTGCTTCTGTCTCCCTCCTCACTGCTCTCCCACCCACAAAAAAAAAACCCCAAAGCATCACTGAAGTATGATTTTCCACCAGGCAAACATGATTTTGACCAAATGGCATTTTTCAAGAGAAAAAGAGCATGAAAAAACCCTCACCATAGCTTTCTCCAAAGCTACTCGTGTGAAAACGCCAAGAAGTATGCCAGGCTGTTTGTCGGACAACTCTATTACAACCTTTGACTGTCTCCTACCAACGTATCCCCTGTTAGAACAAACAGAAAGTTTGCTGCCTACCTTTTGCTTAGCTCATTCCTAGCTTGCTGTTTCCAACTGGGGCAAAATTCCTTAAGCCATCTGGAAACACTGTGATTATACATTTGCAGAGGGAAGTCTGGTGGTTCTTTCCATCTAATTCCTTCAAAATAGTATATGAGCCATTATTGTTTCTCTGTTCAAGGACTTCAAATGGAGTTTTTTACAATACAATAAGCCAAATTTAGAACCACTCCAGACAGAGGACCTCCCGAAAGTATCATCCACAGACCAAAAAATGTTCGCTGCCCACCAGGAACACTGCAGAGTTCATCCCAAGCCAGAGCCAGGTATTGCCACCCAAAACCAGTGTGACAGGCTGAGCATGTCACTCAAAACTTGGAGCTCTCCTAGTTCAAAACCCTGAGCTAGCTCAAAATCTGTGGGACAGTGTCAAATGCTTTGCACAAATCCAGGTAGACGGTGTCAGTCACTCTTCCCTCAACCACCAACACCTAAACACCAGCACAGGAGGCCACCAAATTTGTCAAGCATGATTTGCCCACAGTGAAGCCATGCTGGCTGTCAAAAATCACCTCCTTATTTTCCATATGCCTTAGCATATAGTTTACAGGAAGATTTGGTCCATGATTTTGCCAGACACCAAGGTGAAACTGACCAGACTGTAGTTCCCTGAGTCTTCCTTACTTACCTTCTTAAAATAGGCATTGTATTTCCCTTTTTCCACTCAGTGGGAACTTCACCAAACTGCCATGACTTCTCAAATATGACAGATATTGACTTAGCCACTTCATCTGCCAGTTCCCTCAGAACCCGCAGATATATCTACTCAGATCCCATGGACTTGTGCACCTTCAGGTTTCTTAGATTGGTCTTGAGCCTGATCTGCTTCTACCATGGGTGGCTCTTCATTCTCCCAGTACCTGCCTTTCCCTTCTGCAACTCAGGCAGTGTGGGTGGAGTACTTGTCTGTGAAGACTGAGGTAGAAATGTTATTGAGTACCTCAGCTCCAGGAGGCCTGTCCTTCCTAAAGAGCCTGTATCCTTCCATTCCAACACTCCAGTCATAGGAACCATCTGACCGTGATGCCAATCTCACCATAACACTGCTCTAGTTTATTCCTCCTGCTATATGGATTTGCATAGAGACATTTAAGTTGGGCCCTTGATAAAGCTGTCTTAGTGGCTGGAGTGGCAGGAATTCCTTTGTGCTGTTCTTCAGGTGCTTCCCTGTTAATCTGTGACCCCTTTCCAGGCTCTTGGCATCTCCTGCGGGCACTGGCATCAAACTGGTACGAGTGGGATTGATTGTAGTTCCCCTCCTTCATCAACTTTAGTTTGAAGCCCCCTTCCCCAGCAAGGCAAACCTATGACAGAATACTGCAGTTCCTTCTCACCACAAAGGCATTATTATTCAACTATTTGAGCTGTAGCAGCAACAGCTTATCTGGTGCAGATAAATCTCTCCATCTCTTCTGATATTACAAGGACAGTCAAATGGATTTCTTCATACACCTCCTCCTGTATTTAAAGTAAGCCACGAAAAATCTTCTAGCCTCCCACCCTGCACATGGCTGTTACTGAGAGCCTTACAAGAAGCAAGAGGAGTTCCAAGTAGTTTTGCCGCCTATCAACAATTTAAAGCATGCAGTAAACATATTCACTCCCCCACCTTTGCTTATGTTTATCAAGAAAAGTACCCATTTGTCCCACATTGCTCCTGGCGACCATTGGCAGTTCAGAAAATAAAACTAACCTTAACCATATATATGCTCAAACATGCCACGCACTTACTGTAGCTTTTCAAATGTTACCCTCACAGATAGCCCAGGGGAAATCCAAGCAGAACTCCACAGCTCTTATCTGCTTGAATTCAAAGGAGAGAAAGAACAACAACAGGGTAAAGCATGCACAGGCATGTTAGGGGAGGAAGCAGAGACACTGCTTGTTGCCTCATTGAGATGTAGCAACTTCCAGTAATTGCAGCCCAGCCTCTCCATCAAACTGGTTTGTGCTTTGAAGGGTATGCCAGGAAATTAAAGGCTCATCATACACCCCTGTTGTGGCAACATGCTTACATACATTTTTAAGCAATATATATGTTCAGAAGACATACACTACAAGGGGTCATTTTATTATGCAGATGTAAATCAAGTATCATGAATATATAACTAAGAACCTTTTATGTCCAGGCAGTCAGCCTCCTGTAGGCTGTAAATATGCACTGTTAATGCATGGCTGTTCTACAACAGTTTTTCAGAAAAAATCATTACAATTATACATATTCAAATCACTCACCAAAAATAAAAAAAAAAGCATAAATCAGGAGCAGAAAAATAAAAAGGCAATTTAGATGGAGTGATAAAAAATTCTTTACAAGGAATACACACATGCAACTCCTTAAAAAAAAAAGCCTATCTCTTGATCTTCATACTTTGTGAATTGTTTATAACCAGGTTCAGTTAATATACAGATTTTAATTACTATAACACAATTTTGAAGACAACTTTCTAGTTCAACAATACTTCCCTTTGGATCAATAATTCAGCTCCAGAAACTGAGGACACAAACTCAGTTCCTACCTTACTGCTTACAGTAAGATGTGGAAATTCTTCTCAGGACTCTTTGCGTCCATTAGGCCAGGATGCCACCCTGACTTCTTGTGCCTGGCTGCACTGACCAAAATCCTCATCCTTGCTCTTTTTTCCACATAAAATGAACTGAAATTATAGAGAAGTTGAAACGACCAGCTCCCAAGGAAGGAAAACTGCAGGGATCTCTGTACTGCACTTTGCAGAACAGGGCTATGGTGGGTAATGGGGATGACAGGTCATCCTGTTTGCTGTGGTCAGAGATACACCACAGATCACTTGGAAATTAGCAATTTCTAAGTGTACGGCTGTGTGTGGGGAGATCAACAGTATTCAAATAATACTGAAAACCTATGAAGATTAGATTGGCACTACTGGACATGCTTAACAGCCCTCCCTCCCCTAGTGTGTGACTTCTTACTCCATTCCTTCACCATAGAAGGAATCATAGAATCATAGAATCATTAAGGTTGGAAAACATCTCCAAGGTCATAGAGTCCAATCATTAACCCAGTGCCACCATTTTCACCACTAAACCATGTCCCTAAGTGTCATATCCACATATTTTTTTAATAATTCCAAGGATCCTGATTCCACCACTTCCCTAGACAACATGGTCCAATGCCTGACCACCCTTTCAGTGAAGAAATTTTTCCTAATATCTTATCTAAACATCTGATGGGCAACTTCAGGCTGTTTCCTCTTGTCCTGTCACTCGTTATCTGGGACAAGAGACCAACTCACACCTCACTACAACCTCCTTTCACATAGTTGTAGAGAGTGATAAGATTACCCTTGAGCCTCCTTTTCTCCAGGGTAAACACCCCCAGATTCTTCAGGTGCTCCTCATAGGTCTTGTACTCCAGACACTTCACCATCTGCATTGCCCTTCTCTGGACTCGTTCCAGCACCTCAATGTCTTGTAGTGAGGGGTCCAAAACTGAACACAATAGTTGAGGTGCAACAGTACATCACCTCACTTCTGAGGTTCAGAGGGAGCTTTTGAAGCGTAGCAGAAAAGGTTCCAAAGGACAGAGGCATATGCACCAATATGTGCTCCTGTATGTATTTTTGTGCTCTTGAAGCTCCACATAGTTTTACACAGGTACTGCTGCACAGAGATCAGCCCCCTTTCCTTTTATAACATCAGTTTCTAATAGGCAAAATAATCAGCCCCAAATCCAGCACTGGCAAAATCCATCATCTGTACAATTCCACTTGTAGCGAGGTCCTGCAAGTATCATCCATCTAACACTTATTCCCACCAACATCGTACATCTCTGTGCCTTCCTTCCTTCTAGACAGGAAACAAATTAAGTCTTTGGAAAATAGCAAGTGATTTACATGCATTATTAATGTCCCTCGATGGAACAGTATCTGTTGCTTTCACATCAATCGGTCTCTTAGATTTCAGAGGAATTTTTGCCCACTCGTTATGTAAAGCCAAATATTTAAAAATAAGATTTTGCTCATATCTTGACTGAAATAAATTACATGTTTATAAGATTATAGTCTGGTGGATCACAGGTATTTTGGAATAAACTAAAATATAAGAAATCATTATAGGCTCCATTTTGTATGCGACACTGGCAAATTCTATAATTTCTATCATCAGCGATAAGGATTAATCAAAATTCTTCTAATCAAATGAAAGAGCTCAAAACCCTTTGTTATGGTTCTATTTTAATGAAAAACTTTTTCCCTTTCTCTTTGAAAGCAGGAGCAGCAGAGGCTGCTGCTGTAGAGCCGGCAGTGATGTGGCGGAGGCCCGGTGCCCCGCGGGGTGCAGCTTGGCCACTTGCACCCGCCGTGCACCAGGCGCGGCCGCCCTTT